>JASDQU011100500.1:40163-51534 GCA_032191745.1 Picea mariana | reverse complement strand
TAAAGCCTTTTTCAAATTATACTTAAACCAATCAATTATATTCAATCGGAAATGAACAATAGTATAAGAGTTACATCAATACACCACAATACACCATGCACAATATATGAGAAATAATCAATAGTTATTGTTCAAGGGAAGTAATGACTTCCAAAGGTAGCTACAGCTTCAAATGTAAAGGGAGGGATAAACCTCCAAGAGGAAGATACAATACTCCAATATCAAGAGAGAGTTGAGCTCTCCATCCTTGCCCCTTCCTTCCGCCCAAGAATATATTAAATCACATTAAACTTCACATTAAATCATCACCATCAACCAACCATCACATAGAACCTGATAATACTTCCTAAGACTTCTTCAATTTCTGTGATTCTTCAATTCTTGGAACACTCTGATCCTATAGATAATATTACTCAATTTATTCTTTGAAACTTCTCCAAGTTTCACTCCTTGAATCCTCCCCAAAAAGAAGTTATACAAAGAATGGTAGACCTTGTTCAATTCTGGTTTATTCAGGAGACCAAACTTGTACAGAATGCCCCGCGCTCCATATTTAACATCAGATTATGAAACTTCAAAAAAAGACACTATAGTTTGTACTATTTCCAATGCAATTTGTCCCACTTCATTTGGATTCTCTATGAAGAAGTTATGACTGTTTTACCCAGAACACCTATTTATTGACTAGCTTCAGGACTGGTCAAAAACCCTATCTTCCATAGAGTGTATCTCCATAATTATAGCGAATGAAGATATGAAAATATTACCACATGTACCTTGATATGTATTCTCAATACCATAGAAATTTCACCATCTGAATCGTTCTAGAAAAAAAATTATAGCGGAAATGGTAAGATGACCTGAAAATAACATATCTTAGAACACATCACCAAAAGGCTTCATCCTCCCTTGAAATCCGGCCTTCTTTACTTCTCATTTCCTCTGAAATTCAACTTGTTTATCAAATGAATGTATAATGACATTTATTTATACCATTTATGTCACTTCATTTTAACATTAGGGCCAACCTGCCACTTTCTTATTTTGTAATTCTTTTCTTTAATTATCTTCAGGGCCTACATGTAATTCCTTCTTCAATTCACTTTGTCATCTTCAAAAATTCATTTCTTCTCAACCATGAGGATCCATGTGACATGCCACAAACCACTGAAAACAACATGATGTATAGTATCCATCCATGGGTCTTGTATCTACATGTGCATTTTCCTTCATGTCCAAATACCTTTATCAATCTTGCGGTCCAAAACCCATAACTAGGGTTGACATTAATGACAACGACCAATCTTCCAACACACCCAACCCTTGGGATACATCCATAATGGATGGATTATATATTAATCTTCATGCAGTAATCACCTCAGGCATGCACAATGCACTTACAATAGATATACCATATTATATCCTCAATCTATCCTAGTCACTCTGGAGTGATCGCCTCTCTCTCTACAAAAACTCTCCACATCCCTAAGCATATATTCTCAATCATACTCACATGAAAATCTTAATTTTGGTAGCCTATTCTTCCCAAAACCATTACATATTTATACATAGAGTTAGGGCTCAGAACCCTAATAGTTTATCCCAAAACCCTAACATGCCCTAGCTGTTTTCCTTTTTTTTCACTAGCATGCTTCTTTTCCTTCCTTTGCGCCTACATGCTGCTTTTTATGCTTTAGCTTTGAATTGTTTCTTTCCTTCTTTTATGTTGAACTGTTGCTTTCCTTCCTTCTTTTGTGCCTGCTATGACTTTTGTTTTGATCCCTAAAACTTCTCCCTTTTATGCTTTTGTGCACGCTCTTCAAAACTTAGTTATTCAAATTTCCTGTCCAACAGGCCTCAAACACTCACCTATGGCTCATCCTGAGCCACTTAATCATGTTGTGTCACACCCTTCCATGCCTCTATGAAATTTTGGAGGGTTTCTCTTGTTGTAGAGACTTCCTTATTTACCTCATCTTCTTTCACCAAAATCCTCTCTACTACCTTCGCAATCAGGGTTGTGAGCTTCTCCTCATTGTCTTGCATTACTTTCTTCATCGTGCCTTGCACAACTGTCAATGCCCCTATGGCCATGATTTCTTCATCCTACATGGGCACCAATCATTGTGCGAGAGTCTTCTAATCTTTCCTTAGTTTCTTTTATCTCATTGTATGCCTTCCTTCTCACCAGGATAGCCGCTATGCGCTCAGATGGTGGAAGCGTGCTTATATTCCCCGTGGCCTTCTACGCCTTCTCCTATGCATTCCTTAATCTTTCCTCAAATAACTTCATCTATGTATCCTCCATTAACTTTGTACAAAGTTGCATCTTTTCTTCTCATAACTTCACACACCCCTCATCCAAACTCTTAATGCTTTCCATTGAGCTTATGGATATTCTTTCTCTTTTTTGCTTCTCCTCAAGTGGTGTCTCTGGTGTAGTGCGCTCTTAGAACTCTATGATTCTGGTACAGAATCCTTGAATGACCTCCTTGATTTTGGATACTTGTTCCTCCAGTGTGGCTTCTACCACCATCGACACTTATGGGATCTCCTTATATAGTTTCTGGATGGCCCTATGTATCCTCTCTACCTGTTGTTTGACCTCGTCCTTCTCCTACACAACTGTCATATAATCCTTTTGCAATTTTTCCTTATCATTTGTTTCCTTAGCCAAATACTTTGATGTTGACTCTACATGAAAATGTATTTCCTATGCAATATATGTATGTAAGCCTTGTAGTGCTCCTATGGGCATCTGTGAAATGACTAAGTCCAGGTGACTTAGTACTCATGCCTTCTTCTGCATCTTTGGCGTGGGGAACTCAATTTCATATGGCGAGATATTCAAAACTCTATGCGTTGCTGCTATCTCTGACAAGTAATAATTTGTGGCCTCTGCTTCCTTAGTCACACTTGTTGTTGGTCCTTCACTGGATCCTCGCGCTGGTGCTCTCCTTACTACCTCCCAAAGATGTTGCAATGTCTTTAACTATTCCTTCACCTTCTGGTGCAGTTCTTCATGTTTCTACGATGTTTTTTGAGATGCCTCTTCTATGGCATCTCTCACTTGTTAGTTGATCTTGTCGATATGATCGTCTATCAACGTGTATATAGTTGGTACTTTATAGGATTTCATTTTCTTCCATGCAGATGTTGTTTTCCCCTTATCCTTTTCTTTCATATTTTCCCCTACTTGTGGTATTGTCTCCTGTGCCATCGCCTTGTCCATTTTCTTGACCATTACCTTGGTATTCTTCTTCATTTTTAGGGTTCTCCATCTTTGTTTCATTCACAAGAACCATCCATTCTGGGTCCCAATCCTTCATAATCAGTTAGCTGTCTTCCTTTGTGATTTTATACTTTTTCTAGACCTATTCCTCTCTTAGGTATTTCTTTTCTTGTATGTATATGTGATGACAGTCTTCCTGGAATCATGCAATCAATGTGTACACCTCTACAAGTTGTGGTGTATTTTGATACACGTCCTAATCTTTTCATTGTACAGAAAGAACTCAACTTTGGTGTCTATCTGTCTTCTCTTTTTCTTCGTGTACCATAATTTTTGATACTTGTTGGCCAAGCATGGTTTACCTCTTAGACCCAAAAAATGAACATCTTTTGTTTCATTCCACGATGTGAATGCAATCAGAATTAACAACCAGGAATAGTGAAATTCCATGCCTCTATCTTGTGCTTTTGTGCAATCGATGAGGAACTGGTTAAGTAGAAACAGGGCTTATCGCATCGATACCCTTTCTACACACTTATCATCCGCAACTATCATGCCTGTGGTCATTTGGTCTTTCCTTCACTTTCTAAGCAACTTGCATGTCAATTCTTATGTCACAATTCTTATTGTTGGGTCATAGATACTTGGTACATCCAACCCACGCACACCTCTAACTGTGTGGAATTTCTCCCTCATGTCATCTAATAGAGCCCTAACACTCTTCTTGTCTGCAAACAACAAGGTTGGATCTTCCCCCTGTGTCAATAAGTCTATGATTCTAGAAATGAGATATGTGTCTATAGAGATTGGCATGTCTAGCCATAAGTAATCACCATGCACACAGGTTAACAAAATATTGACACATGCATTCACCTCTTGGCTCCTACCGAAGTGTGGAATGTTAAACAGATTTAGCATGCCATCTCATTCCAAACCTCTAGTCCATACCTTTGGCACAGGTATAGCCAGGTTCGTCACTAGATCTATTCTCAGTTCAAATTATTCACCCGACACAAGTTCATTGAACTTCATCATGTCTCTGATATGATGGTTCACATATTTAAGTTGGGGAACCTTACCTAACATATCCTCATAGATGATGACATCATTTGGGATGTCGGGCATAGCCAATGGATACTTGGCATCCTTCTTCAAGGTCAATGGTTCGACATCATCCCTCCTCAGCGAAATGTAGTCCCTAGTAAACCTTAACTCTGATGATGATGCTCACTGAGTCTCCTCAACCTTTGGTGATGTTGTTTCTTCTCTTGTTCAGGATTTCTTTGGTATGGATGTTGTTTCATTTAGTGGTTCCATCCCTATAATCCCTATTGTTTGACTCTATGGTTTTTCTCAGGCTCTGCAACACGGATCTTGGTTCTCTCTTACTCGCATGCAACTCTAACTAACAATGACCAATGTTTTTCAACCCTCTGTGACTTTTGTGCCCCTTCGCTAATTTTCCGTTTACCTTCCCACATGTATTAACTATCTAATCCCTTAGTATTGTTCATTCAATACTTGCTTTAAAGTTGCATTAATTCCAAATCCTTCGCTATATTTTTTCCTTGATTTGTCAGGCTGTCATGATATCCACTGGAGTTTTCCATTTATGGCGACATGTCTCCATGTTGTGCTGTCATTACGGCTTTTGAACCCTCATTTTCTCTCTTTTAATGTCGTTTAAAGATCTTTGTTCGTCCTCATCCGCACAGTTTTTCTAGATTACCCATTCTCTTACTGCATAGGCTGTTCTTCTACACAATTCACTTCTTCTGCATGGTTTCTTCTATCTGTGCAACACTCCCTCCTTCTACGCACTTACTCTTGCTGAAACTTACTTACTTTCTATTTTTTTTCTTTTTATTTTTCTAATTTTTCTTTCTTTTTATTTTTCTTTGCCCTACTATAATACACTACTATAGTACAAAGGTTATCATGCAAGTCATATTAGTGCATTGACATTTGACCATCCCTATAGAGTTTCAGTCGAATTCCATTCACCAGTCCTCCCAAGACTTAACCCTTCAACGTTTCTAGTTGCACAACACTTGCTCCTGTCACATACTTGATCACATATGGACCCAACCAATGCATCCTAAAATTCCCGGGGTGCTACATAAACTTGTTGTCATATAACAACACTAAGTCTCCCACTTGAAACCTTTTCTGTTTATTATGCATATCATGCCATGATTTTTCTCTTGCCTTCTGAACTTGCTTATGGAATCCTACGACAAATCAATCTTCCTCGAGTTGTACCAACTATGACAATAGTTCCTCTACTGTGCGAGAGTCTGAAATATTTGTAATCATTGCAACACGTAGGATTGACACAATAAATTCCATCGGCATTACTGTTTCTTTCCCACATACCAACCTAAAAGGTGTTTGTCCGGTCATCTTTTTGCTTGTAGTCCTATATTCCCATAATAATTCTTTAAAGGTTGTGACCACTACTCTTGAGAAAATTACAGGCGCATTCTTCAACCCAAAAGGCATTACTGTGTATTAGTAGCTTCCCCACTATATTACAAAAGTAGTCTTATATATGTATTCCTGTGCAATATTTATCTAGTGATATCATGAGAATCCATCCGTTAAAGAAGAGGCCTCCTGCACCCCTACATTCTCTAGCACTTCATATGTAAAAGGTGTCGGAAATGGATCATGCAGACATGCATAATTTATGTTTCTTATTTATACACAAATTATTATTCCCCCTATTTTATTATCTTGGACTGCCATTGGACTTATCCATTATGATTCCACCATTGGTTTAATAATTCTTGCTTCTAACATTTTGTCTATCTCTGTTGTTACCTTCTCTTTATACTTTAGATTTAGTCTATAGGGTCTCTATCTTACTAGATTAACATCTGGTTTCAAAGGAATCTTCATTTCCCCTAGCTCACCAACTACCCCTTTCATTTATGCAAAAGTGGTTGGAAATAGATCCTAATACTTGTGCAGTAAATCTGCAATTTTTTCCATAGTTTCATCATTCCAGTAGTCTCCTATTTTCTCAAACTTTGGATTCTCTTTTGTCCCAATATTTACCTTACGTGTCCTTAGTGGTTGTGCATATGCAAAAAATTCAATATTTGTACCTTCCACTACGTGTTTCCCCTCATTTTCAGGTATTTGCATATTTATTAGATCCTCCTAGTCCTGATCTTCTTGAGCCACATTATAACATTCCAGTAGTTCATGAATTGTCATAGAAGTTCTATGCGCACTATGTTAGCATTAGAAGTTACACCTAGATTGTTGTAGGTGTAAGCATAATACCCATCATAATTTTGTAGGTGTGTAAGGATAATATTTTAGTTCAAATGTAATGAATGGATGAGAAACTCAGTTTAAAACATCAACACAAAATTTCCACAAAATATACACCAACAAGCAAGGCTTGAATAATATCAGACTAGTATTTAGAACATCAATGGAAATATGGAAGATTGAGTATAAAAATATGAAGTATATGCACTAGGTTACATTAGGTACTTCTGAGACATATACAATATAAATCTTATCAATAAGGAACCTCCTAATCAATAAGAAAATGTACTTTGACAAGACTTGCACCAGTAAATAAACAGAAAATTATTCACTGCATTCATGAACAAGTACTAAATATGAATACTTCACCAATAGATTGCATCAAAGAAAGACTGGAACATAGAATATGAAATAGGAGAAGAAACCGATATTCAATTATCCAAGAGTCTTAAGTCTGATTACATACAATCTGGAAACTTTTACAGTTGAAAGAAAAATATATGAGTCTCAATCTAAAACCACTTGAGCCCCTTATGGAGTTAGATTACATATTAAATAGAAAATGATATCAAAATTCCCTCTAGGAATCGTCACCTAAATCCTACATTGGATTATGCGCTTGGGAGAGGCATGGAAGCAAACAAACAAACCAAAATCTAACAAACTGCTAGATTTCAGGATGCTATTGGCAGTAATAAATACAACTGCAACCAACTCATTGCATGAAGATTTAATGGAGCTAGGTCTTAGGAAAAAGTGTCCCTTGATGTCTAAATGATATCTAAGGAGTTACTTGAACCTCTTCTGACAAGTGGAATCCCTCCTACAACTCGAATTCCAACTAACTCTCAAGTTCGCAAGAAGTGCGCTGCAAACTGTTTCAATTTCAGCAGTTCGCAGCGCCTTCAGTAGGATGCGCTGCAAACTTTTATTTAGATGTCATTTTCCCTTCAAACCATAGTAACTGATGCAAAAAATGTGCCAGAAGCCTTAAAACCTTTGTTAATTTCTGCTACAAACTCTAAATCATGAAAGTGACTTGGAAAAATAGCATATAGGCATAATTATAACAACATAAGACAAAAATACTCCTTAGGGTTATAAGCCTGCATATATAAGACACGATAGAAAAACTGATTATATTGATGTAGACATGATGCTTTATCTTTGTTTCCTAGTGGCCACCCGAGCCAACATGTCCAGGTTCCTTTTAATCTACCATCAACTGCTACAGGGGATTTCACAGTGCAAAGATTCTACATCGACAAGCATCTTGCAACGCACTTACAGTTCATAGCGAATTGAACCAATCTATAGCGCACTCTTTGCAAATGGAAATGAAGGTAAAAATGATAAATCCTCCTTTTGAAACCGAACCTTTGAAGATGATCGATGAGGATATGGCACTGAAAACTAGAATCCATCATGAGACACGTTTGCAAAATCATAATCATGAAAGATTTCACACATGATCTATTTTTTGATACTACGAACTTTTAGGAGAGTTTTCAACGAGTTGATATGACACATGGAATGACTCCCAAATGGTTAGATATGACTTCAAGATCCTTTGTACACCTATTCATATTAAAATACTCAATGGTGACCTTTAAAAACAATATGCAGATAAGACCCAAACCTTTCCCACTTTACAAATGATGACTAGTACCATAGTGACATGAAGACCCTTGTACATGTGTTTTAGATTAGCTTCCTAGACCTAGAATATAAAACGAAAACCATGATTTATTAATAAAACACATGACTCAAAACCTTGAGATCATAATTCTATGACTCAAAACTAATCTTTTAAAACATGACTAATATCAAAAAGACTAATCACATGAATGACTAAGATCATTGGAGTCTTTCTGAGAAAAAACTAACAAAAATTTTAAATGAGGGAAGACCTCGATTCTGTACATCCTGTGTGTTAAAACGCTACACATAGGTACTACATCCATTGTCCCTTCTTCTGAAAAAATATTGTTTCTAATGTCTTGAAAAGTTGCATCTATCAATGGAGATTCATTTTCAAAAGTAAATATTACCTTAAACCTTCGAGTTAGCTTGTCCCAGTTCATTGTTTCTCTATTCATTTCTAGTTTCAGCTACTAGTTATTAGGGATATTTTCTAATGTATGTATGAACCTATTCATACATTCCTTCTTTGGTATCAAAATCCATATGTTTTTGCACTGTGCAATATGATATTTTAGGCCACTTACTGTTACGAGGAAAATCTCTCTATGGATAGGGGTAAACCACAACAAACGGAAATGACTGCAAAAATCAACTCTAATATCAGATATGCTATATAAAAAAATATTCTAACAAGACAAGATAAAGGCCTACCTCGTCCAAACGTTCAATGAATTCCACCATTGGGCACTTGAATCAAAGCAATATGCCTACAACTTGTCCTCAAAAACCAAGAAACACAAGCATATGGTGATAATATATAATGTTAGCACATTCAATAGCATAATCCATCAACATTCATAACAGATATGCCCATGGAATACCAATTCAAATATTTTCAAGATATTAATTGGATGAGAAAAGAGTGTTTCTATTAAAATGTAATCAACAGAAGTAAATGAATTACAAACTTTCGTGTCGGCACGGTTCGGAACTGAGAAACTAAGTCCCTTCCAGTCGGGCCTCCACCACTTCAATCCTCCACCAAAGGCAAGCTCATATAAGAGAGACAATGAGGTTCTCAATCATGTAGGAAAGAGCTTGGGGGCTGAAAAATGTGTCCAGAATTAAAAGGATAAAGGGATGTAAACTCAATATGAAGTGAATAATTTCTCCAAAGTAACTTTGCTCTCAAAGTTGAATTCTTCTCCTCTTTTCCATAGCTTGTATTTGGCCCATTTATAGCCTTCAAGTGGAACTGAAGGGCCGAGTCAGAATGTTTCTAGTATATGGAAGGTCAAGGATCATGGATCTCGTGACGTGACATGGAAACCCAACACCATTTTTTAATTGTGGGCACAAATCCCAATGTACGCGGGATGTAGTGGTGCAACATGCGTATACACATGTTGTATAATAGATAGGGTGTGTATATGTGGAAAAATAATGTTTTTAGCTCTTGGATTTGCAAAAAGGGACTTCAAGTTTGCATAGGGAAATGGAACACGGCCTTCTGAGAAAATTTGCATAGGGTGAGGCAAATTTTTCTATAACAGATGCCCCCTAATGTGTGAGGTCATAGGAGTATCTGGGATGGATGAAAAACATTATAATACCCAGAAGTGGAGTAATGGGGACCCATCTAGATGAACTAGTTGATCATTACAATATGCATTGACTTTGCGCACATGGCTGCTAATTTGAATTACACTGCAGATCCATGTGAAAATATACCAAACAGTTTTTCATGGCCATGAATAGGAAATACAAAGGTGGTTACATGCCAAAGGATATCATAGTCATGAACATGGCCCAGTAAAACCAGTCTCAGAGTCAATATGAAGATATTTATATACAATGGCGTACAATCTGATCTCCCATGATCATTGAATTCACATAGGTACTAGTCCAATGAAAGATAGGAACTGCTCAGGAAAGTTGCGACTATGAACTGATGTCTTCAAGTCTTCTACACAATCTGCCAAAGGTGAAAGTCTACATTGTGTGAATAAATGATTTGAGTTTGAACACAATGAGACTTCGTTTGATTACCGGTCATTAAGGTATATCATTAACAAACACGAGACAACCTACCGATAATGAAAGTAGGTATCAAGGCACCGAGTACATTTTTACAAGTGTGAATAGAGGTGTCAGGGTAGAACACTTGAATAATTCATCGATCATGAGACATTGATGTATTCCCAATTTTTGATGGCGAGAGAACCTACCACTAATGACTGCAAGCCTCTAGGTACTCATAGGACTCTAGGTATCATCTCTAGAATAAATGGGTTGAATTCGATGGAAGGAGAGTCGTTGAAAGGAGAGCATTGAGGCATCTCTCATCATTCTACATGAGGTACAAAGTAGGAGCTTGATGATTTGGAGGAAATGGGATGAAGAACATGTTCACAAACCAACGACCCTGTGCATCTTTCGCGTGTGCCAGATGTAAGTAGTACACGAAAAAGATCCTCTGAATAGCAGCCAATAAGGAAAATTGCTGACAAAGGAGAGGAAACCACCAATAAGGCTAATGGAATCCAATACATTGCAAGAATCCCAATGTGTGAATATATTTCTTGTTGTCAAAAACAAGGGAAACCACTCAGTCAATGACCAATGATAAAATGTTGATTGTCGGGTTCAAGGTTACCTACTAATGAGGAACATAGGACCAGGGTTTGCAATAGGACTACAAATTCAAGTAATTCTAAGAGACATTGAGGGTATGGCCGACATGCAAAGTCAAGAGTTCTGAGGAATGGCTAACGTAGGTTGATAGACATCCTTTGAACAAAAGCATGAGACATATGGAAGACTCTGGCAGCATAGACTCGATGATGAAACTTTGAGATGTAGGAGTCATCAATCAAACTCTCCATAGGGACTGGAAGAGTAACCAGTTAGGGGATTAAACTCTTTGTAACAAGCTCAACTTCCTAAGGTCATGCTAAAATCAAAATTTTGATGACAAGTGGACTCAAAAAAATTGTGCTCTGTTCAAAGGTGACACGACTGCTGCCAATATAAGATAATATTATTTTCTCGCCCATCTTTTTTTTTTTCATATTCAAATGAATGTTATGATATAGAGGAGGAAACAAGTGTCACAAGTAAGCAATCTAGTTCCAACAATGGAACATACATATGCTCAATGCAAGGAGGTGCATGCGGGATATGGACACTTGGGGGAATGTTTCCTCTTGGGTA
>JASDQU011100500.1:20578-38316 GCA_032191745.1 Picea mariana | reverse complement strand
ATGGAGGCCATTCAATGTAAGGTGGACTAGGTCCACTATAGTATTAAATAAGGCCCACTATGGTAGTTAGATATAATAAATGTAAGAGGACTTCCTGGAAGGTTCCACTTCTAGAAGGTTCCTCCTTTAGAATGTTCATAGGTGGGTAGTAGCACTATATAAAGGGGTTAAATAAATGTACTGATACAATTTGAGAATTATTGTATTTGGAGCGGTATCTCAATAGGAGGATGCCCCCTCGAAGAGGCAAGTGAACAGGAGCAGATCCCTTCCATAATAAGATCCATTGTATGGTGTTTCCCTACCATAAGGGTTTGATAATAATAATATTGTGGTTCTTCTATATTTCTTTGTGGAGCTATTGAGGTTGTTTTGTATTAATATATTCATTCTTAACAACTGGTATCAAAACACTTTCTTTGGCAAGAATTGTAGACAATTGTTTTTCTATTTTTGCATTTTTTTTCTTCATAGAATCCAAAGAGGGTCGCGACATTATGGATGATTTATGTTATTTATGTGAAAAAATTGTATAAATTGTTGTATATCTGATCCTCTCAGAAAAATACCCAATTTAAAAAAAAAACAAATCGTTTGAAACGGAGTCTAGGAAGTAAAGTTATTGAAATTTTAAAATGCATTATTTTCAGGGTTTTTTTTGCAGATGTCCGCATGATTGTTCTGATTTCTGTAGAAGTTGGGGATGAATTCTTAAATTTTTTTTGCATATCTTATTTCCTCTCACAATTTCACCTAATTTCAAAAAAACATCGTCCAAATTGGAGCTTTGAAAGTGAAGATATCAATGATTTAAAATTAGTCATTTTGGGGGGGTTTCGTGACGACAGCGGGACTATAGAGTTCATAACTTTTCATAGGGTGCTCAGATTGCTACCAGATCAATTCCATTGGATAAATCATTTTAATATATTTATTTTGGTATATTATATGTGGTGTTTTTGATGGATATTCTCTCCCAAATCATGGCAGCCATCAAGACGATAATTCAAGAGTTTAAAGTTGAAATGCAACATATTCAAGAGAAACATATTCAATATCCCAAAGTTGAAATGAAACATATTCAAGAGGAATGTATTCAAGAGTCCAAAATTTCAAGGCATATTATGGACGAATATAATCAAGAAATATATGCTTGGTATGATTTTGAGGCTAATTGCGATGATTGGTATATGAACAATTGTCATTTTTGGGATGATAACTATTTTCATCTTTTATTTGATGACTCTACTCCACCTTCTGTAGAGAACATCAATGTGACAAATTGGGAGCCGATGATTATTACCAGTTTCTAGACTTCATATTCTACAATGGTGTTATTCCTTGTAGATTATGTTGTGACCCTTTCGCACTATGTGGATGGATCTTCTTATTTGGATCCACATGACATGTGTCAGTATTTGGAGCATCATTTTTAGTTGGTTATTGGGTTCTGATATATTTTTCATAGAGTTCACATGAGCACTTGGACATGTGACCCTGGTTTACAATGGTGGTTGAACTACTTCAGCATGGTGGCTTTCATTTCTACATGGGACCATGGTTCTCTAGTATACTTCAGCACTATGGCCCACACTTATCCATGGGACCCTGGTATATGGTTGTACACCCTCATAAAAAGCATTGAGGACAATTGTTTCATAAGGGGGATGGAATGTTAGGTAGCTAGAGAGGTAGGGGGGGGAGGGTGGGCAGAGGGCCCATAGTGATAATAGTGGAGGCCATTCAATGTAAGGTGGACTATGTCCACTATAGTATTAAATAAGACCCACTGTGGTAGTTAGATATAATAAATGTAAGAGGACTTCTTGGAAGGTTCCACTTCTAGAAGGTTCCTCCTCTAGAATGTTCATAGGTGGGTGGTAGCACTATGTAAAGGGGTTCAAGCAATGTAATCAGACAAGTTGAGAAGTATTTTATTTGGAGCGGTAGCTCAATAGGAGGATGCCCCCTCGAAGAGGAAAGTGAACAAGAGAGGATCCCTTCCATAATAGAATCCATTGTATGGTGTTGCCCTACCATAAGGGTTTGATAATAATAACAATATGGTTCTTCTATATTTTTGTGTGGATCTATTGAGGTGATTTTGTATTCATATATTTGGTTCTTAACACATATTATATAGGTTATCAATTGCATTCCCTTTAGTTAGTTAGATATACCTATTTCCTTCTATCAGATCCAACGGTGCAGTAACATTCAAGTCCCCTACTTCAAAGATCATTTCCCTTTTCTTAATATTGATAATTGTTTGATTTTCAAAGGCCCATTCAATTCCCATTAGCGCTAGATATGGTTGAATATCATCCATGATCTATATGAATTCTAAATTTTCTACCCTACGCACTCTATCTATATTCACAGGTACCCTTAGCAATCAACCAATTGGTATTATTTTTTGTTGGTTCTCCAATACTAACTGGAAAGGAGACCAAATCAACTTCGGCTTCCCCATCATTTCCCATGTTTTCTTTGGAAAAACATTTACATCAGAACCCCAATTCGAAAATGACTTATTCCATGTCATAATCCCCAATTTGCGCACTTAATTTAAACTCATCGTTCGTCCTCTTTTTGTGCATACCTGGTTCACTACCTTGTGTGCGGTAGGAAGTTCACTTTATTGCATGCAATGATCAATCATTTCATGTAATGAATTCAATGCAGTTTCATCTTTCATCAATTCTAAACAACTTCTTTGAAATTATTTCAATGGACTTTCCTTTTCAAGGGTCTTTTTTGGGGTAGTACAACCATAGATCAAAGGCATGTCAACCATAGGGGTTGTAGATGATGTTGATACTATCCAATCTAGTCCTAGTATCTCCTTCCTTGTCTACTGATATGTCTTTTTTTCTTGTTGTGGGTCAAATGTTGGCACAAGTAATGTTGAGTTTCTTACCCATTGCTCACTCTACCTCCCTCTGTTTGTCATGTCAACTCTTGTCTTAGCTCCTATGCGCATGAAAAATACTATTTTTGGTCCTTCGTCATGTATCTCTACTAATATCTTTTGTACATTATGATTTGCGTTTTGTTTCTGATTCCTTCTTTCTTTCCACTTCACAAGTAATTGAGGACAATCTTCTGTCTCATGATCCAGTTCTCTACAATACGTGCAGGTTGTACAAGGATTTAGGGAATCATGTGCTAAGTATCTCGGTTGATTAAAATTGTAGCATATTTTTGGGCCTCTACCTTCTCTTCTAAATCCTGTACCTCGACCTATTCCAAACCCTCCTCGACCTCTTGCATTAAATCCTCTCTGATTATTATACTGTGGACTACCTCCTTCTGTTGCAAAATTTTCCTCCTGAATTATATACATATATGAAGTGAAATCTCTCATTAGATTGAATGCACGATAATCCTTCTCTTCGTGCCCTACTCACTTGCAAAAGTTACAAAATAAATTCGTTAGCGTACTCTGGTATTTCTGCAGCAATGGAAAATGATGCGGATGATGTTCCAATTTCTTGCATATTTCACAGTACCCTCCTCTCGGTAATGAGTTCGATGCTCTAGTTTGCAAATATTGCGCAAATTTTGGGAATTCGTCCTTATGGAGGCCTTCGGTCCTACACTTGACACAAAAAAATTGTTCATGCTTCTCCTTTCCCTTTGTCATTTTTGCCAATTGAATTGTCAAGGCAACTAATTGTGTCTGGACTTGAGCCATCCCCCCACTATCTCCTAAAGGAGATGCTTCTAGTTTCATTGCAATCTCGAAATCTTTAGGATACAACACAACCTTTTGTTTTATCAATGGGAAACAAATGTGTGGAAATAATCCTGTAATAAACCATTCTCTATGTTTTTTATCAGACATTTGAAATGTCAACCTACCCATCAAATCCTTAAATATTTTATCATAGACTGACACTGTATCAGTCTTCACTTGTTTGATACTTCATTAATTATGTGATGTACTGCAATGTTGACGGGCATAATTGAAACACCGTCAAATGGAAGGTCAAATCTAGACCGGGGTTGTCTAAATAACCCAAGCCATTTGGAATGAAATAACCTGACGGGTTTAATGGCTCCAGTGGCCAACTAAAAATCCTAAAAATAATAGAAGAAATGAAACTAATCTATAGAGCTATGATACTAAGAATATAAGTTTAATAATTTACATACGTCAAAATAGAAACATGAATATGTGCATATGATTATGAACAATGTATATACAACTTGTAAGATTTATTGGATATCTTGCGAAATAGATGTTTTTGAAAGTGTTTATCAAAGAGATAAAGAAAGAAAATACATTTTTCTGTTTTCTATTTAATATTTAAAATCTAAAAAAGACTAAAGAATGCTAATCAAATGTAATTGAAATAAGAATAGGTAAATATTCGAAGCTAATTCAAGCTATTCTTATTTCATTGATAAATAATCTAACTAAAGAACAAGTAAACTAACCTGTAATTAATCGACTAAAATGAATTTATCTTCCTATGCAATTCAAGCTCCAAGCTATCCTGCTTATGAGGGATACCTGTAATAGAACAGTGCTAATACTCCTAGAACAAACTCAAAGGTGCTTTGGAACAAGAATATAACATAAGACTAATAAATGTACAGATCCGATGATCTTATAATAATGAACACTTATAATAAAGGAAACTCAGCACAAAGAATTCATATAATCCATCATCCAATATCCAACATAAATCAACAATATTTAAATAAAAGATTGATCACCGACGTAATATGGAACAACAAATTAAATACATCATCAAAATACTTAATAATATAAAATACCAATACGATAACCAGACTAAAGCTGTATCAAACGTAATAACATTTCATAAGATGGAAGAAAAAAAACATAATAGGGTAAGCGTCATAAAGGTCTAAAGCCAAATAGTGAACAACTTCTCCATATCAGTCTCCAAAATCATATGTCCATAATGTATCCCAACCAAAGATGTCCCTCACTACTAAGAGTGACCAATATTTAAACTAGTTTAGGATTCACATACTCTCATCATGCAATATAGAGTTGAATCCCCCAAAAAATAGACAGTATTACAAAAATAGTGAAACTAGAAACTACTCATGTATGAGTTGGTTTTTCAAAATAATAATAAAGTTTTACCAACATAAAAGAAAGAAACTACTGAATAACATAGCATATGATCGAAGGTGTTTGTTCCATGTAATCAACATCATAATCATCAATTTCCTATAGATAGCAAAAACAATTTTGATATTCAACAAAAAAGTTCTAACTAATATTCAAAAAATAGACTGGCTACATAATCATAGATTCTGTAGCTAGTCTTATTATTAATAAAAGAAATCAAAATTGAATCTCCCTATTTGATTTTTCAAAATAGTATGGAATAAAATCAGACAAAATCATTTTTACCATCAGAAATTAGCAAATGAAGGATCAGACAGTTCCGAATTTATGATGGCTTTGAAACTGGTTGTATTTTTGATGATTATATTACCATATCTCAAGTCTTTTATTTTCCCTTTCTGTGTGTGCTTTCAAGTCTTGCTTCTCCAGTTCCAGTAGAGAATTCCGAGCAGGTAGACATTTTACTTGAGCCTGTAAGAATGGAATATCCCTATAATAGCGCTCTATCCAATCTAAGAAACTTTCACAATGGATTGGTGCAATCGCAGACCGATGTGGAATATAGTCAGCGATGGGTATTTTGTGCTTCCCTGTGGCTTGTTTCAAGTCGTGAATAATACCTGCAAAACCCTCTTTGCCTTTGAGACACGGGGGTAATTTAGACACGAAGTCATACTGTTCAACCTTGGTAATAACTTCGTTCTCAGGATATTGGCTGTCTGGATCTTTCTAAGCCAAGAAAACATTTATCTCTTGATCTGAACAGTGATCATTGACCTCGATCATAGAGATCGAGCTCAAATGATCCTTTTTCTAATTCCTTAAATTCCTAGAAATCAATCAACCAGACCTTTTGTTTCTAAAATTTAATTCTGAGCTCTATCGTTTCTTACCCTTGCGGATATTCTTTACAACAGGCTTATCATTACTGTTCAAATTAGGTTCATTCATAGGCACAGGGGAAGCATTTCTTTTTAATTCGCCCACTATCTATTCCAATGATTTCCTGGGAGAAAAAATACATGTTATTTTCTTAACCACAGGGGTTTCCAAAACAATAGACGCAGGTTCATTAAATTTGGAGCCCTCGAGTGAATTGAAAACCTGACTTTTGGTCATGGGACTATCCAATTTGGGGTTTACATTCAAAGGCAGGTTCACTGTATTGTTGACCCGAGCAAAACCATTTCGGCTCAAGAAATTCTCCCTGTTGTCTCTGATTTGGGACAGGTGATATATCAACAGGATTTGTATGATCCCATGATGAAAAAGGCTTGATAGAGAATTCATTCTCTATCTCTTAAAACATTTCGACATTTTGTATAGGCTCATTAATAAGTATAATGGCATGTTCAATTCAAACCCTATGAATAGCATAAGCATCTGAACGTGGTATATATAAAAAAAACCATACCAACCTTCACATGTGATAAACTATTTCAAAATTAAAATAAGGTCGTGCCATCTAGGTTTCAGAGAAGAAATGGGAATACCTTTAGGGAAATAGGTCGATTTGCGGGAAACCATGAATAAGATCCATAGAACATCCTCAATTTTATCATTCTTAAACCACTTTTCTCCTTTCAATGGGAGTCCTGTCGCCCGGCTTATGAAATATTATGTTATTTCCAACTGCACATCCTCGACCTTGGCCCTAAAACCGTCAAATATATGTGCAAAGGCCTGTGCAGCCGCGAGGTTGTAGCCTTCGAATTTCCCAAGGAAGACATCCCAACCGTGAGCCTTTAGGTCATATATGGCGTCATCATAGGAAAGAAGAGCTTGGAAGCCATTCGGCTCGATTCGAACCACATTTTCCATTTCCACTGTGAAATAGATACAATGGATATCACAAGAGGTAGATTTCGGCTTCCCGGAGATGAGTAGCAGAGAGAGGTCTGTGCAGACTAAAAAGGCATGAAAACTGGGAGGTTTGGAGAATACCATGCTGCAAAATCTTAAGTTTATAGATACAGGGAACCAAAATGCGCTCAAATATAAGAGCCATTTCCCATGAGTATCAAACCCCATACTACCATCTAATGTCATTTCGAAAAATGAATGGTTTCATTAATGCGCAGGACAACTAGGTGAGGTGAAATCGGGGGTACAACATGCCTGTACCAAGTGACATGAGTGTTGATATGACTTTTGAGAGAATGGTACCTATATCAAATTTTAAACCAATGTTTTGTGCATTCAAACATTTCACAAATTAAAACCAATGATCAACCATAGAGCTAAATCAGTCACGATACCCATAATACATAAAAATTGAGATAGTGAATCAATCCATAAGTTCATAAAAATTGAAACTTAGTAATATATGGGTGCCTTCAAAGAGAAATTTCTTAGGTAGAAGATATAAATCCCAAACCAAGTTTTTTATTTAAATTCATTCTTACAGTCACGAATTTAAAAACAAAACAAACGAAAATTCAAACGGAAAACTAAATAAGATAAGTTTAACCCAATCATCGCCTCGAAGCTCAGAAACATAAGCGTTCATAAATGAAAGGTGGTGGAAGATACATAAAAATATAATCTCTTTGTGGTGATTTCAATTGTGATACAAATCAACAGAATTGGTGGATGCCAACATGCAACTAATACTTCGTCTTCTTGAACTATTGCAATAATTCTTGTTGAATTTCTACCAGTGTCCTTGCTTGACATGTTGGTGTAGTACTATGTAGTTTCATGTACCATATTAATGTGCAGCCTCTAAACATTGTTTCCAACTGGGCAATCTTTGTGGCCTCATCCTGGACATTCTTCACAACCCAAATTGTCTCACATACAAATAGATGTTGTTCTGCATCCTCTGGCCCAACTCCCTAGAACTCAGGCATTCTCAATGTATTGTCTAACCCTGCCATGGTGTTTTGCATAGTACCTCCCCCTAGTGATGTTGGTTGAATCTAACTTGATGCACTGCTTCTACTTCTCTGTCTACTATTATTTTGTCTTCCTCTTCTAACTATAAGTTCTTTTGAAAGATATTCAAATGTTATCTCATATCTAGGTGATGCACACTGGGTCATGGAATCGACACAGGATCCATCCTAAGTAGGCCTTAACGACTCTTCTATTATAGGACTGAACTGAGAATCCTCTTCCTCTCCTTCTGTGTGTGATATTTCTATGATCTGAATTAGTGTGCAAGGTTCTCTCTTCTCATACTCACTGCATGGCTCTCCTTTCTCAGCCCCGATCTTCAACCTCTTGTATCTTCTTCTACTATGCAATACTCCAAATTTGTCTTCCTCTTCTAGTATACCTTCCTCATTTCAATGCATCCTCAGTCCCTCCCTTCATTCTTCATTTATTTCTTCATTCTTTCCTACATTCAAACCATCCCCTGGTCATCCCCCAATTCACCTATGTGTGTGAAGACCCTTAGTAGTTAGATTCCATCATCATCACACATTTATCGCACAACAACATCTTTATCCAGGTACCCAACACTTTCATAAACCTTCCATGTGGACCCTTAATGATCTGAGAAGTCTTTAGTCACCAATTTAATTATTAATCCTTCATTGATAAAAAAATATTTTCTCAGATAACAAGATCTTAAAATTGACAGTGCATATTGCATTGTTATGTAGATAGCTTCACTTTAACTAGAATATTTACTTATGAAATTAAGTTGCATAACCCATTCACATAAGTAAATTTCAAAACTTAAAGAGGATATCAAAGAGAACAAAATTACACAAATACACCAAAACTTGATAATGGAGTTCACCAGACACCTTGGGTATGTCTCTGGGTCCACTTCTCGTGGAGTGGCCTTTTCATTAAATAAACAAAATTGTAAAATTACATGAACATATCCAACTTATGGAAATGAATCTCAATTCTGCTACTCAGATCTAGTTTCAGTCTATACCATTGCATCCGCCTCAGAATTCTGATAAAAAATGACTATACACACAAATATGTTTTGTTCTAGGCTTCCCTCTTTACCAACAATCCTATTGGGCATGAAAATTGGCTCCCCTCAATTGTAAAACCCCACTTGGTTATATACCAAAGGGTCAATACTTCAAGTCTTCCTTCACCCACATTTAATGGGATTCGGTCCCATTTAATTTCAAGAATAAAACATACCAAATATCAACTTTAATACATATATGGACCAACCAAACCAATTAATTGGTTAACCATAACAGTATATCTAAACAATCATATATGGTTTTTCCCCAATAATATATGTTCTATACAAAAAAAACCATAAAAAATAATCGTATGGTCTTTAAAAATCCCATATATAATATATGGCCAACCAATTTTTGGTGAACCATATATATATGGTTAAAATTTGTAACCATATGACATAATCCATCCATATGATATGATTCCCCACTTTTAATGGCTTTGACCATTTTTTAAATGGGTATGCAATATATGTTTTAACAACCATATAAAATATATGGTTTATAACCATATATCATATAACAAATCAACGTATTATAAAATAACCAAATCCTCTTCTAATGGATTTTGGATCCTCTTTTAATGGAGATTGGATCCACTTTTAATGGAATATGGGTTTTTAATAAATATTTGTTATATGTTTAAAAATAATTTCAATTCGTTTGTTAAATAAATAAACCATAACCAATGAAATATTCCATGACTACTCGTGCACCACATGACACCATGTGTCACTTTCTCACTGGTCCACCTGTCTTCCATGTGTCACTGCCACATCAACACTGCAACATCATCACTACCACAACATCATGCAATGTCAACTTGCCATGTCAACATACCACATCAGCACTTCCATGTCATAACTTCCATGTCATAACTTCCATGTCAACATGACACATCATCATTGCCACGTGTCTCTATCACTTTGACTTTTTCCTTGTTGGACCAGAACTTTGTCGGTCATAAATTTTTCATACAGAGGTCATTTGAGCTCTCGTTCACTCCGTCAAAAATATCACGTGGAGCTCTTAGAAATGGTGTTGATCTTGAGGCAATATGAGGATTTAAAATTTTGGCCATCCTAGATCCTCTTGGATCATTCCTCCCCACTGAGAAGCTTTTGGACCACCAAAATTTGATCATTCATTAATCAAGCGAGGGAATTTACTCGCCACTTGTCTAGAATCCACCCATCGTGACTGGATAGTTAAAACTTGATGCATCACAACAAAATGTCCAACCATGGTAAAAAAAGAAATTATATTGTTGATATAAACATTCATTTCCTTACTTCTACAATCTCTTGCATGCAATGTCATGTCTATCAACCAAAAAAAACTGACTAGCAATGGTAAGAAATACATTACTGCTAAAGGAAATGAATCAACAGATTGCTTTATGTTCTAAACAGTTTCACCAAATTATTTTACCCACTCATGGAGATGACTTGGATCACAACCTGCAGACATATATTCTACATCTGGACTAGCAAGTGATATACCTTTGATACCCACAGTTGTAATCATTGTCTCATCATCGGAATCAAGCCCCAACTCTTGTTGCATTGTAGAAACAATCTTTTGGTCGTCCCTCTTCTGGAACTTCTTTAGCAACAAATCATGATGCAATTTCCAACAATGATCTTCATCATGCCCCTTCTTCTTGCAATGAGTGCATGTGAGCTTCTCTTTCTTCACTGTAGTTTTTTTCTTTCCATCTTTCTTCGACTGCTTCTCGAATTTAGGTGGTTCATTTTCCATACCATGCTTTCCTTTTCTAGCTTCAAGATGAGTAGCTTGTATTGAAACTTCATCACTATTAGTAGGATCAAACATAAAAATAGTATGGAAAAGATAAGAATGTAAACCACCAATGTATTTAAGAAGAGTTTCACAAGTGTGTAATGGAATTTCCAATGCTAAAGCCTTCTTGAATTCTTGTGTATAAGCTTGAACATTTTTCCCTTGTAATTGTTTTAGATGTAACCATTCAATCATAGATGTTTGAGTATATGCCAAAGGATAGAATTGCTTTCTCATTGTAGAAATAAATTCAACCCAAGAGGAAATGATTTTACCATGTTGTACCAAATCCGCTTGAGCTTGACTCTCCCACCATATGAGAGTCGTACTACTCATGCGGAAAGTAAACAATTGAATCTTTATAGTGTCATTTTTTATCTTTTGCACTCTACAATAAACTTATATCTTCTTTACCTAGTTGTCTAATTTCTCTGCGGTCAATTCTCCATCATAAATAGACAAGTCAAATTTAACATCTAGATTTAGTAATGACATATCATGAGAATGAAAAGTATTTTTAGTATGCTTATTCTTGGAATAATGTTCACTTGCACCATCAGTAGATGATGATGATGATGAAGAAGGTTCTGAAGGTCCACAACCTTCACCTCCTCCTTTCGCTTTCATCGAAGATTCACCTTCTCCAATTATTTGACCCCTTCATTACCCTCTTTCATTGTAAATTTATTGCACCATGGCTTGCATCAACTTAAATTCCTTGAAGAAATCAGCTTCATATTCATAAGGACCTAACCTTATTGGTGAAGCCATCTCACGTTTACAAAGTCTCTTTTGGATTTCTAGATTGTAACTTGCAAGATTTCCTTCACCTAGCTTGAGTCTAGCTCTTGTAAGCATCCACTTGTCAACCCTGCTCCGATACCACTTGATTTGAGAAGTCTTTAATCACCAATTTAATCATTAATCCTTCATTGATAACAAATATCTTCTCAGTTAACAAGATATTTAAATTGACAGTGCATATTGCATTGTTATGTAGATAGATTCATGTTAACTAGAATCTTTACGTATGGAATTAACTTGCATAACCCATTCACATAAGTAAATTGTGAAAAACAAAGAGGAGATCAAAGAGAAAAAAATTACACAAATACACCAAAACTTGATAATGGAGTTCACTAGACACCCTAGCTACGTCTCTGGGTCCACTTCTCGTGGAGTGGAATTTTCATTAAATCAACAAAATTGGAAAAATTACATGAACACATCCAACTTCTAGAAATGGCTATCAATTTTGCTGCTCAGATCTAGTTCCAGTTTGCACCATTGTGTCCTCAAAATTCTGATAAAAAAATGACTATACACATGATTATGTTATGTTATGGGTTTCCCTCCTTACCAACAAACTATTAGAATACTGAGAGTGGGGGGGTGAATGAGTATGAGCACTTTATACCACTTTTAACCATAATGTATAATATGTATCATGACCATATAAACATAAGACACATCACATCAAGTACACAATACACCAAAATTTATGTGGAAAACCAAATGGGAGAAAACCACAAAATGCTTTCTTATATATCAAAGAATACATTCATTCGAAGCCCCAACTTCCCAATTCTCCAGCTATAACTGGAAGGAGGCTACGACCCCCTATTTACAGGCTCCAATCTGAAGGAAGCTACAACTACCTAAATTCTCTGGCTCCAACCAGAAGGAGGCTACAACTCCCTGTGTTCTCTGACACCAAATGGAAGGAGGCGAAAACCCCATTTTTGTGCCCCATCATGTCGCCCTGAAATATAATTGTATACCAACTATCACTAACACAATCACTGCCACTGCCACATCAACCTGTAACCTGTCAACCTATAAAAGTATCCAACCTGTCACATCAACCTATTCAATAGATACTCAAAATAAATGATACCAAATCCACCATCACCAAGACATGCCTCTACAAATCATGTACCAATATCATCAACATACCATCACAAGATATGTTCATGTACCATACCATGTACCAAACATGTACTGTGCATTAGCCTGTACCACAATCTGTACCAACCATGTATATAACCCATGTACATCAACTATGTACATCAACACCATACCATGTACCAACCATGTACATAGATCACCAACAAGGGCTTCATACATATACAAAAAATGGGTCTCAAACAATGTGCCCAATATCCAAGATGCTCCTCAAATCATGTGCCTCGACCATATACCATATCACTCATGATATGTGTCAATTATGCCATACACCATAACATCATCAACATGTAACCCTAAAAACATACATATAAACATACCTATAAATTTGTAACATGTAACAGATCTGGTTTACGTGATCACATACATGTAACCCTTCCTCAACTTTAGCAACAAAAGAATAGCATCTTCATCAAACTTTACCCTAGTCTCACGGGATTAGTTTTTGGATTAATCAAAAACCCTAACTTTCAACAAGGATAAATCCGTACATGTAATGAATAAAGGTCTAAAAATTGTACCCAATATTCTTCAATATCTTCTCTACAATTTCTCCACGTTTCACTGCTTGGAACATCCCAAAAAAGGAGTTATAGAAAAAATGGCAGACCTTGCTGAATTATGGATTATTCTAGAGAGCGAACTTGTAGAGCATGCCACACATGTAATATTTGATATATAGATCTGAAAATTACATAAAACATACTACGAGTTGTACTATATCCAATTAATTTGTATCCTCTATGAATAATTTATGATTGTTTTACCCGAAACACTTGTTTGAGACTAGTTTAAGGACTAGCCAAAAACCTTATTTTCCATAGAGTGTATCTCCCAAAATACAATGACCCAGAAGCTTAAATTTCTACCATAGGTACCTTGATATGTTTTCTCAATAGCTTCCAGGTTTCACTATCTTAATCATTCTAGAAAAAATGTTATAGTGAAAATTCTAAGATGACCTGTAAATAACATACCTTAGAACACATCCTCACAAGACTTCATCCTCCCTTAGAATTTCACACTTATTTACTTCATCTTCCCTTTGAAAAACCCCTCATATATCCTTGGTTAACTCATATAAGAATCACTTGAACACTTAGATAGATATTCAATGAACTTCTGTATGTAAGAATGAGAGACTCTTGATGTGTATTTATACTCTTCCATGTAACTACTTTTCAACCACTTTTCCCTTAATTAATTTCTTTTTGTAACCACTTTACCCTTAATTGATTTCTTGTTACAATTGTTTTACACTTTAACTGTTTTAACTTTTTTCCTCATTTTAGGGCAATAATTGTTTTACCTTTTTTCCTAATTTTAGGGTCATAACTATTTTACCCTTTTTCCTCATTTTAGGGTCATAATTATTTTACCCTTTTTCTTAATTTTAGGGTCAACCTGTACTTTCTTGTTGCAACTACTTTACCCATAATTAGTAAACTCATAATTTCTTTGTTACAACTCTTTTACCCATAATTAATTTCTTTTTTCAACCACTTTGACTATCAAACTTCTTGAAGACTTTCTAGAGGCTTCTAAAATAATTGAATTCTTGTTGACCTTCTAGGAGATTCTATATTATTCTTGAGGGTCCTAAAATATTTACAAAGCCACATCTCCTCAACCATAAGGAGCCACATGACGTAGCATCTATCACCATAAACGCCATGATGTGAACTATCCATCTATGATAGTCTTAATTGAAAATAAATTGACCTTCATGTATTTATTCCTCGATCAACTATGGGTTCTATAACCACACCTCCGAGGCTTCATACATCTGCTAACATTAACCACTCCATCAATGACAACTAACTCACCATCAATATCAACCACATCTCTAGGGATTCCAGACATCTCCAAGGGTTGACATCAATGACAACCAATTGTCCAACAATATCCCCCTTTGGCATTGTTGGAAACACCAACATTAATGGAAACACTAATGGAAACACTCATGCTTCAACACTCATTCTCCCTCTGTGACCATTTCTCCTCATCAATGTTTCTCACTCTCCCCCTTTAACATCAATGAAAAAGGGTATCTCTCCTTGGGGCTATTCCCACTACCCTCATGCATCTATTCTCTCTCTCCACATTGTTATGCCCTCATGTTTCCTTCCAAGTTCCTTCCGCTTTTGATAGCAAAGAGTGACTCTCGCTAGAAGTATACCTTCTCTAAACAATCCTTCTTTGACTTCATGTGATTGAATCTTATGATATTTCTCTTTCTCTCCCTTTGACATCATGGGAGAAAGGATAACTCTCCCTATTTGTATGCTACCCATATTCCTTTATTGATCCTTTCCTCTCTTCCATTGCTTCCTAATTGTCCATTGGTGCTTCCTCTTGTAACTCTCTAACATATATAAAAATCATTCAAGATTGTTTGACTTCAAATATTCATGGCCTGTTATGTTCACTATTTAGACATCAAGGACCATATTGTTCAACAATGTTCCTCTGATGATATAACTTATGTTGAAGGTTTTTCTTTCCCTGTTTTTCTATGCCTTTCACTGCATGTCTTCTTGTGACCAATTTATTCAACTTGTCCACTGAGTCCACTGATTCCAATTGCAAATATGCTCTATCATATATCTTTCTAGATGTGCCAATGATCTCATAAATCCATATTTGTCCATATTTCATAAGTTTTATATACCTTTTCTACTCAACTTTCCACAATGTTGACCCATCTATCACTGTACTATCATGAAGGCTTCACGGTTTCAATTGATCATCAAATATTCTTTTTTATTCAAACTAAGTCAAATGTGTCCACTGGTATTCACTCTTTGCAATTCAAACTCTACATGTATGGAACAACCTGTACTAAAGATATCCCTGCCTAAATAGATACATGGAATACAATCATAAACTTCTGTATGTGTAACTTCCAACTGATACATGTGTGGGAACATTATTTATCAACTGATCAATTTGTCATTTTTCACTTATGCTATCTGACTTCTCTAAATATGTCTCTGCAAATACTTCAACCTGCTCAAAATATGGTTCTCTGATCTGTAGTAGATATTGCACTGACTCCACCTATTCAATATTCGTATTCACTAGGAGTCTCCAACCCGAGTGGCTCAGAAAAATTCCAGCTCTGATGCAGAGTAATCTTCCTCTTCATTTGTAGACTCATCATCTCTTTGAACTCTGACTTGTTCCTTTCTTCATGTAGATTTATATTGCATTACAATTCCTAAAAGTACAATCTCTTGGGCCTTTTCTTTATTCACCTACTCTTCTTTTCTTTCTCACACTGTTGCAAATCCTATGATCTATGGGACCTATTCTTTATTCACTTGTTCTTCTTGTTTTTCATTTCTTCTCCAAACCTTCATGTATCTTCTATATTCCTTTTTCCTTGTATATTTTTCTTCATCTCATACTATTTCCAATCCCGAGAGTATGACTTATGGGTGTCCTTCATTCATCTAATCTTCCTTTACCTATTCTTGTATTATTTTCCAAACCTTCTTATATATGATATCAATGTTATTTCTCAAAGAATAATTCATCATGCTTCTACAATCACGAGCTATGTGACCATAATTATGGAAATTATAACATTCAATTTTATGTAGGGCCACATAATCATTTCTTGATTGAATTGTTATTTCATAATCCCTACAATCTGCATCTTTATGTCCAAAGTTAGTACAATAAAAACAATGACCATAAGGGAGTGAATAATCTTCTTTGTGGTGTAGTCCTTCTGAATTCCCACCTTGGGTGATCATGATATTCTGTTCTGTTGATTCCTTCATTATGATTGAAGCTTCTTTGCTTCTTGAATGTGGTCGGTCTTGCTAAATATGTATCTCTTTTATACCCATTTTTCTTTGATTCTATTTGACCATGATTTATTCCTTTGAGTACTTCTGCATAAGTCTTAGCCTTTTATTCATTCTTTATTTCTAGTAACCTGGAGTGCTTCTCTTAAAAATTCTCTATTGATGATGTGGATGTTTCTCTCTCTTTAATGTTCTTGCTAAGCTTGACCATTTTAACTCTCAATGTGACAACTTCTTCTTTAGGCTTCTCAACCTCTTCTTCTTTATTCATCATATGAATCTTCATAAATTCTTGTTTTCTCTTTTCTTCTTCAATTTGGATCTTCAAGGAGATGATTTCTTTTTCAATTCTTCTCTCTTCTTGACCAAATTTTGCTTCAAGCTGATTTAAATCCTCAGATCTTTCCTTGAGATGATATATCAAAATATTCTCTCTCTTTTTTGCTTCCTTCTTTTGGTTTCCAAACAATACTTATCTTCCATTGCTTCCTTTCTTAGTGCTACTATTTAGGCTTCCAAACATTTCTTCTCTTCCATCTAACTCTCGTATTTTTCTTCAATCTTAATGATTTATTCTAGCTAAGCTTTTAGTTTTACGATGACTTGTTGGGATTCTTCGGAACTTTCTTGATAATTCTTCTTGAATAATTGTTCCTCAAGAGACTTGTTTTTATTCCTTTCTTTTGTCAATTCGTCCAAAGCACTAACTAATTCTTCTTCAAGGTCTACTATGTCTTCTTCACAGTCTTCTGAATATGAATCTTTCTGACATGATGAGAAGCTTTCTTCTTGTTCTATTATTTCACTTTCTTTATTAGGATCTGACTCTGTGATGGAAGATAGCTTGGAATAGAGATTATGTAGCTTATCCCAGAATTCTTTAGCTGAAGAAAATTTTCCAACATTTTCTCTTACCGGATCAGGTAATCCTTCCCAAATGTAATTGTAATGCCCAAGAAAAAAATATATATCTACAGTTATTTTTTAGATGTAATGCCCATGAAAAAAAAATATATCTAACATTGTTATCAAAAAAATATATATCTAACATTGTTATCTTCACGAGCACTTATTTCTTAACATCATAATACAATATCTAATCAA
>JASDQU011100500.1:6364-20478 GCA_032191745.1 Picea mariana | reverse complement strand
GCACTTTATACCAATTTTAACCATAATATACAATATGTATCATGAGAATATAAACATAAGAAACATCACATCAACAACATCACATCAAGTACATAGTACACCATAATTTACATGGAAACCCAAATGGGAGAAAACCATGGAATGATTTCTTATATATCAAGGAATACATTCATTGGAAGCACCAACTTCCCAATTCTCCAGCTGTAACTAGAAGGAGGCTATGACCCCCTATTTAGAGGCTCCAACCTGAAGGAAGCTACAACTCCTTGAATTCTCTGGATCCAACTAGAAGGAGGCTACAACCACCTGATTCTTAGGCTCCAACCTAAAGGAATCTTCATCTCCTTATGTTATCCAGTACCAACTGGAAGGAGGATAAAATCCCCTTTCCTTGCCCCATTTTGCTGCCCTGAAATATAAGTGTAGATCCACTTTCACTACCACAATCAGTTCCACTGTCACCACTGTCACATCAACATGTAACCTGTCAACATGTCACTGTATCCAACCTATCATTGTCAACCTGTCACATCAACCTGTCACTTATCAACCTATTCAACTGATGCTTAACATCAATGATACCATGTCCACCATCACCAAGACATTCCTCTACCAAGCATGTACCAATATCATCAACATACCATCACAAGATATGTGTTTGTACCATACCATGTACCAAACATATACCATGCATCAACCTATACCACAACATGTACCATCAACAATGTACCAACCATGTACATCAAATATGTACATCAACACCATACCATGTACCAACCATGTACATAGATCACCAACAAGTGCCTCATACATATACCAAAAATGTATCTCAAACAATGTGCCCAATATACAAGATGCTCCATAAACCATTTGCCTCAACCATATACCATATCAATCATGATATGTCTCAATCATGCCATACACCCTACCATCATCAACCTGTAACCATAAAAACATGCATATAAACATAAATGTAACTCTGTAACAGACTTGGTGTATGTGATCACAAACCTGCAAACCTTCCTCAACTTCAACAACAATATAATAACATCTTCATCAAACTTTACCCTAGTCTCACGAGACTAGTTTTTGGGTTAGTCACAAACCCTAAATTTCAACAAGCATAAATCCATACCTATAATGAATAAAGGTACGAAACTTGTAAAAAATATTATTCAATATATTCTCTGCAATTCCTCCAAGTTTCACTGTTTGGAACATCTCATAAAAGGATTTATAGCAAAAATGGTGGACCTTGATGAATTCTATCTTATTCTAGAGAGTGAACTTGTAGAGCATGCCATGAGAAAACTGTTTGACATATAGATCTGAAAATCACACAAAACATACTAAGGACTATAATCTATCCAAATCCTTTGGTCTCATGGAATTTGGATCCTCTATGAATAATTTATGATTGTGTTACCGTAACACTGTTTTGAGACTAGTTTTAGGACTAGCCAAAAACCCTATTTTCCACAGAGTGTATCTCCCAAAATAAAACTACACAGAAGCTGAAATTTCTACCATAGGTACCTTGATATGTATTCTCAATAACCTCTAGGTTTCACTATCTGAATCATTCTAGAAAAAAATGTTATAGGGAAAATTCTAATACGGCCTGTAAATACCATACCTTAGAACACATCTTCACAAGAGTTCATCCTCCCTTGGAATTTCACCCTTTTTTACTTCATATTCCATCTAAAAAACCCCTTAGATATCCTTGGTTACCTCATATAATAATTGCTTGATCACTTAGATAGATAGTCAATGGACTTGTGTATGTAATAATGAGAGACTCTTGATGTGTATTTATACTCTTTAATGTAACTACTTTTCAACCACTTTGCCCTTAATTAATTTCTTGTTGTAACCACTTTGACCTTTAAAATTATTTTTTTGTTGCAACCAATTTACCCTTAATTAATTTCTTGTTACAATTGTTTTACCCTTTAACTGTTTTACCCTTTTTCCTAATTTTAGGGTAATAATTGTTTTACCCTTTTTCCTAATTTTAGGGTCATAACTGTTTTACCCTTTTTCCTCATTTTAGGGTCATAATTGTTTTACCCTTTTTCTTAATTTTAGGGTCAACCTGTATTTGCTTGTTGCAACTACTTTACCCATAATTAGTAAACTCATAATTTCTTTGTTTCAACTAGTTTACCCATAATTAACTTATTGTTGCAACCACTTTGACTAGAAAACTTCTTGAAGACTTTCTAGAGGCTTCTAGAATAATTGACTTATTGTTGACCTTCTAAGAGATTCTAGATTAATGTCAGGCATCAAAGGTTTTAAATGAAGTGTTTTTAGGAGTGCTTTTTTCTACCTTTAGTTTTCTGAGAAATAATATTTAAATCAAATTAATGATAAGATAGTATAGAGGTTGTATCTCATTATCTGAGTCACAATTACAATGTCAAATGATGTAGAAATGATTTAAAAATCTGTTAAACAAAGTCAGTTATCAATTACAAATTAGTCTCACCTTGTTGTAGTAGAAGATGCACCCTTGAGAGGAGATAAAAATATAGTAATTCACATAGGTCACAGGTCTTGTTTTACTCACAGTAATAATAGAGGGAAATTTGTTACTGAATGAACTTCTGATATATTATGATCACAGTAGATGTAGTACTAAATTGTAATCATTCACTCTTAAAGAACTACAAAGAGAAATTCAGAGAGATGGAAACATAGAGGAAACACATAACTCAAATTGAATGAAACATAGAATCTTTGTCTGCACTTGTATCGATATTCAAAAAGAAGTTTTCTCTTTTACATTCGGCAAGAAGCAGCCACAAATAGATCTAAAAACTATCTATTTATACAAAATTGTCACAATTGAAAACTGTTGGAATTCCCACAATATGTACCTAAAAATAGAATACAATCTGAATGAAATAACAACATGCAAATATTGTTGAGTTTTTTTGGTGCTTCACTTGTCTCTTCATTTGCTTATAGATGCGCTCATTTTCCTTTGTTCTTTAAACTGGGTACACATGTCCATTAAGACCACCACAATCATTTGGCCTGTTGTGTTTTCCATTTTATTATGTTGTCATATGTCCCTTCGAATGTGTTCACTGGGATAAAGAATTGCAGTTGAAGATATGGGGGGAGGGTAATTAGACAGGTAGCTCAGCACTGTCTCATTATGGGATGGATAATGATTATGGGGAAGAGTAACTGTTCACAAATAGGGTGACGTGGAGACAAGTGTCCAATAAGGGGGTGGGATGAGTGGATATGAGAATGCAGGTGGTAGGGATAGACAGGGTAAGTGACATGTAGAGAGAGGGGAAGTGTAAGCAGTGAGGTACATGATATCGGGAGCATGGAGGGTGTGACAGGATGGATGGTGAAAGGTAGAGTGGATGGAGGAAGTGCACATTTTGTTTTAGCACTTTGTAAATTCTGTCCAGCTGAATAGACAGATGACAAAGGTAACTGTTTCAACTAGCTTTAGAGCTGAGGCACTAGCCTGCTCAACTCAGAGAGGGATCTCTCGTGTCACTTGATACATCTATGGAAATCGGTGGCTAGAATTGGTTTGTTTTGGGGTTTTANTATAGTAATGAATTTTGAAATGGTTTAGAAGAGATGAACATAGTCTAAATCACCAAGCCAAGAGCATTGAATAATGAATTCTAGACTTTTAGTTTCTCAATTTAGACAGAAGAAAGAAAAATTAAAATACAGAATAACAGGAATCACACACTATGAGAGAAAACGAGACTCATAACACCACCAATTAGAATATTTTCATAAAAAGTCCTAAAATCTACCTCTACACCCATGCATTCATTCCAGCCCCAGAGATTTATAAAGTTTTCCTACACAGAGGGCAGACTCCTCTTTTCTCCATGCTTCTATACTCGTGAGGCCAAGCATATATAGAGGAATTTCATGTGGAATTTAAAATGTTCCGACTTCCTCATAATTCTAAAAATAGATACAATTTACAAAAAGGAAGAACAGTTGTATCATTTAAAGGGACCGTTAGTAATCAGTCTGCCATATCAAGACTCCCTTCTCTTAAGATGACATCTGTCCAAAAATATCTGAAATACACCAAAATTTTACCTGAGGATTCACCTCAGCTTGGTGATTTCCTCCTCCATGGTACTCCACCAATCGAAATTTTCTCCGACGCTCTCTATCATCTCGGTTTTGGCCTCTGATTTCCTCCTTTTTATCCTCTTCTTATTTGAGGCTGGGTGGTAGGTGTTGTCTACGTGTTCATTTATGACAAGATCCCTCATAACAGGGTTTAATTTTACTCCCAACTCTGTCTTAGTTTCAAGTTCGGTATGAAATTTAGTCGCCATCATCTGCAAGACCCGTCTTTCATTCTTACTTATTGACCTTCCTGGTACCTTAGCTGAGAACCCAGTCGTGCCAGACACCGTTTGATGGGTATTATCCATGCCTTCTAGACTTCGTAGAGACTTTGATTTGGCCACCCTTTGAGTTTACAAAATTCAAGAGCACAGACCGAGCTTGTTTTTCTTACGCATATGATGACAATTTCCCAGAATAGGATAAAATGATTCATATCTGAGATTTGATGGTTTGTCTACTTTGCTCATAAATTACTGGCATAGTACCTTGGTGTTCCATGCTTCATCAATCCACTTTGAATGATGAGCCTAGAGTTATTTATGTGGCGACGTCCTTTTGGTACGTCATCTGGGAAAGTACCTGGACCGGTGATGTGAGGTGATCTGACCAACCACCATCCTCCCCGCGAGTGATTGACATGCCATTTTGAACCATGTGACATTGGGGCCATAGGAAAAGTGGTTTTGGGAAATTCGTTGTCTCCCCCAATGCATGTGTAAGAGAGCCATGCGTTCCCCGTCGAAACCAGAGTAGTTTTCCCCGGTCTGCCTTCGCAAAATTAAGTTTCGTGCTATTTGTTTGTCCGATGTAGGATTCGACCGTAGATATGATATTCTTCAAGATCGATGGCCCTCCGAGTTAATCCCTTCCCACTTCTTCTACATTCATTCATACACCATGGAATATAGCCGAGCACCCTGAACTATCATCCCTCTACTGTGGTATAGTGTCTTGCTAAACTTCAGAAGTTTTTAGATCCCAATAAAAATTGTTAGGGTGATAATATTGGCTCCAACTAGGGATGTTATCCTCCCAGCGAGGTAGAAAATAACTCGTAGACCCGATGCCTGATCCATGGGGCTGTTCCCCAAAACATGTGTGTGTCCTGCTCCTACCAAGCTCTATGCACTACTTCCAACTTCATGGGGGACGTCCGAGTCCATTACTGAAAACTGATTGTATCTTGCTAGAAAAATCAAACTGGAAAATGGTTGACCGACAAGCTTATTTTGACATCCCTACCTACCCTAAAACTTCTGGGATGACCACTCTCTCAAGTGATGCTAAAGTGCCAATGCAGCCAATCAAGCAATTGGCTTCATGATTTTCCTTTGTTCACATTTTTCTCAAGCTGGTAGAAAAATGTAAAGGATGGCGGCTGAAAAAACAAATTGAATCCAAAATCTGAGCTTATGAATAAAGCAAATTCATCCTTCACTGAAGACTGTAATAGGATGGCCATCAGATCTTGAAAATCATGAAAAATCATTTCTCCCTGATGAGAAAAAACTGAAAGGCAAGTATCTTTCATCAGTGTTAGTTGTTTTTGCTCTATTTCTTTTGTTCTGAGAACATCTTTGAATGAAATGGCGACTATAGGTTTGTCTGCTTGGCCATGCATATCAACAAAAAAATTCATATATTCTTGAACATCTTCAAATATGATAGCCATATAATATGCACCAAGGTTATCCTCTTGTTCATCAAACAACTCTGATGTTGTTTCATTAAATTTCTGGAAATTTGTTTGAGGACAACCACTTTGACTTTCCAGTGAATAAATAGAAATAAGTTCCCGCCCATGCACTACTTCACAGTTTAGAGCTCCCGCAGATGGATTTTCAAAACCTTGATTTTCAAATGACTTGAATAAAACCACTGCCTCTTCATTATCTTTCTGTGTTTCTGATGGACAAATGGCATACATTGCTTCATCTATGTCATTTGTTTCTTTATTGTTGGAAACTTCCATAGATGCAATTTCATAATCTTCATCCATGTCTATGTTTCTTAAAAAGTTAACCACGATGTCATTCTCAAGGGAAGAGAAAATACTCTGAAACACCTTTTCATGTTGAGAATCCATACTGATTTTGGGATGGATAAAATGACCTTGAACAATACTTTCTGGAGCAAATTCTTCTTCCTTTTCAGGCTAATAGTTGAACATAGACTGCAAATCTGAGCTGACATGACCCTTTATGTGATTGTCCATAGAATTATCATCACCACTCCGTTCATGCTTGGAGGATCCATGTCCTGAGATACTACAAATATTTTTCTTCAATAATTCAAAAGAAGCAAAACATAATGGTAGGGTTGTCCTACCTGATTTGAAACTGTCTTCAATTTCATTGCCAACATATGGTTGTATCAAGCAATAGGGTCTTCAAGCGCATGAAAAGAATGTTGTGACATCTTGTCATTCTTCTCCATTGATCTAGTGTGTCTTTGCATAAACACATATTCTTTTTCTTCGATGATGATTTTAGGATTTTCTTTCAGCAATTTGAAAGAAGAAAAGCATAGAGGTAAGGAATTCCCCTCAGCTGATTCAATACTTTCTTCTTTGTAATTGTGATATGCAGCCTGATTGCTTTCATTATACTACTAAAAAGGAACATTTTTTGATAGAGAACATGTGGTTGATTGTTCCAGGGGGTCAACATCGTAATCATCATATTCATCATATATAGGAAAATCATTAACATATGCCATGTCATCTAACAAGAACAAACTTAGAACATCAATGTTCTTCAACAAACTGCTTTTCACACTCATATTCTTGACTATCTACAAATGAATACATAAAACAATCAGCCCTCTGTTCATCATGGGATGGATCAACACCTCCTCTTTCAACAAGTGGGATGTAATTTTTTTCAAAATCATTAGCATTGAAAACTTCAAGAGGACCTATGATATTGTCAATTCTATGCTCAATATTCCAATCAACTATTTTATGTTCATATTCACTTTCATGGCCTTGAACATTTAACCCCTGATTTTGGGTTTGTTTACATGCTTGGATGTTGTGTTGAATGTCTTGAGCATCACTAAACATTTGTTGTAAGGACCCAAGTCTTCTATCCATCAGGAGGAAAGAAAAATCTGGATGAAGAGTAGTTGCATAATGGAGTGTGGCAGCAACTTCAGAGGGTTGAATTTCTTTGGACAAATTATAATAGACGCTAGAGAAATTTCTACTGAATATAGAAATAGATTCATTGTTGCATATTTTCAAGGCGTAAAACTCAGTGAGTTGCATCTCTAAGGATTTCTCCTTGCCCCAAAATTAAAAAAAAAACTTCCTCAATTCCACCCATGAGCTAATGGTTTCTGGGTGTAAGTGTTTGAACCAGTGTTTGGTGTCTCCTTTAAAGGATTGAGAGAAAAATCTCATACACAAATCATCGTGGTCAATCTCAAATAAATCTATAAAATGCTCAAACCCTTGAATGTGTTTTTCAGCAGATATGATACCTGATTCTCTATCGAACACAAGTAGGAACTCATAGTAATTTGGAGGGAAATAATGAAGGATTTGGGGTAGCTTTAAGGGTATATATCTATGTCGGGCCTTAGGGGGTGTTGGGCCAAGAACAGTAGGAGAAACATTGGTCTGAGTCTCACGGGATTCATCAACTTGGTCATTGTCATTGCGTGGCCTAGGTGAAACCTTTTTATCAGAACTAGCGATAAGGCGAGGGTATGCATGTGCAACGCATAGAGGAGGAAATATAATTTTAAGTCTTTCATGATCATTATTAAGATACAACAGGTAAAAGAAAGTTTGTTTGTCATTTTCAAGGAAGGAGCAGAGGAAACTTAAAATGAAAAGTAAAATGATTTGTAAGAGGTCCCATTTTGAGTACCTGTTTTCCCTCATGATGCCCTTCCTTGCCCTTGTCAATGGGTTTCATCTTTCAATGAAGTTTATGTCTCACACTTGAAGTATTGAGAGCAGGGTCACCTCTTGGAAATTCAGAATTCTTTTATCAGTGGAGTCGCCTTTGAACCAAAGTGGAGTCACTAGAGCAGGAATACAACCAATGTGTGCCTAAGTGTTTGCCGCTCTCAGACCCTAGAACTCAACCATGTCATTCTTCCCAGGGAAAATTTTTAAATTTCGTCCCCGGCAATGACGCCAGAATGTTAGCACTCTGTAAATTCTATCCTGTTGAATAGAAAGATGACAAAGGTAACTGTTTCAACCAACTTTAGAGCTAAGGCACTAGCCTGCTCAACTTAGAGAGGGCTCTCTCATGTCACTTGATACTTCTATGGAAATCGATGGCTAGAATTGGTTTGTTTTGGGGTTTTAATAAAGTTGTTGAAGAGCTGAAGATGACCTTTGGGATATGGGTTCAATAATGTAGGATGCATTTCCAAATCGTGAAAACAATCAAGAGGAAAAGGCTAAATGAGGAAGTGACTTCTGAGTTAATGCTTGAAAATTTTAGATGGTATCAGAAGAAAAGAAACACACAACTATTATCAGAGCATTATAGTAATGAATTCTGAAATGGTTTAGAAGAGATGAACATAGTATAAATCGCCAAGCCAAGAGCATTGAATAATGAATTTTGGACTTTTAGTTTCTCAATTTAGACAAAAGAAAGCAAAATGAAAATACAGAATAACATGAATCACACACTATGAGAGAAAATGAGACTCATAACACCACCAATTAGAATATTTTCATAAAAAGTCCCAAAATCTTCCTCTACACCCATGTATTCATTCCAACCCCACAGATTTATAATTTTTTCCTGCACAAAGGGTAGGATCCTGTTTTCTCCATACTTCTATACTCGTGAGGCCAAGCATATATAGAGGAATTTCATATGGAATTTAAAACGTTTTGACTTCCTCATAGTTCTAAAAACAGATACAAGTTACAAAAAGGAAGAACAGTTGTATTATTTAAAGGGACCGTTAGTAATTGGTCTGTCATATCAGGACTCCCTTCTCTTAAGCTGACATCTGTCCAAAACTATCTGAAATACACCAAAATTTTACCTGAGGATTCACCTCACCTTGGCGATTTCCTCCTCCAGGGTACTCCACCAATCGAAATTTTCCCCAACCTTCTCTATCATCTCGGTTTTGGCCTCTGATTTCCTCCTTTTTCTCCTCTTCTTCTTTGCGGCTGGGTGGTAGGTTTTGTCTGTATGTTCATTTATGAAAAGATCCCTCATAACGAGGTTTAATTTTACTCCCGACTCTGTCTCAGTTTCAGGTTCGATATGAAATTTAGTCGCCAGCATCTGCAAGACTCATCTTTCATTCTTACTTATTGACCTGCCTAGTACCTTAGCTGAGAACCCAGTTGCGCCAGACACCGTTTGATGGGTATTATCCATGCCTTATGGACTTCGCAGAGACCTTGATTTGTCCACCCTTTGAGTTTACAGAATTCAGGAGCAAAAGCCGAGCTTGTTTTTCTTACGCATAAGATGACAATTTCCTAGAATAGGATAAAATGATTGATATCTGAGATTTGATGGTTTGTGTACTTTTCTCACAAATTACTGTCACAGTACCTTGGTGTTCCACGCTTCATCAATCCACTTTGAATGATGAGCCTCGAGTTAGTTATGTGGCGGCATCCTTTTGGTACGTCATCCGAGAAAGTACCTGGACCGGTGATGTGAGGTAATCTGACCAACCGCCATCCTCCCCATGAGCTATCGACATGACGTTTTGAACCAAGTGACATTGGGGCCACAGGAAAAGTGGTTTTGAGCAATCCTTCGTCTCCCCTGATGTGTGTGTAAGAGCGCCACGTGCTCTCCATTGAAACCAGAGTAGTTTTCCCCGGTCTGCCTTTGCGATGTTAAGTTCTATGCTATTTGTTTGTCCGATGCACTCTTCGACCATAGATCTGAGATTCTTCAAGATCGACAGCCCGCTGAACTACTCCCTTCCCACTTCCACTAAATTCTTTCATACGCCATGGAATATAGCCGAGCGCCCTGAACTATCACACCTCTACTATGGTATAACATCTCGCTAAACTTCAGAAGTTTTTAGATCTCGATAAAAATTGTTAGGGTGATAACATTGTGTATGCTCTTTCATTTTCTCCTAGCTACACTCACTTTTATCTATTCATTGCAATGGGTGCACATGTCCATCAAAGCCACCTCGAATCTTGAAGGATCAATCATCTCATTCAATTCAAAGGTGAACATCTTCTTCTGTACTAGTGGTAGCTTTTTCTGGATCTTGTTCACTTCTTGGATAGTGAACCAGTACTATAAAATTGGATTCACCAACAACTCATTGATTTTCAGTAAATCAATCTGGCTCATCTGTTGGATGGTCGAATGAGTATTTTCCTTGTTCTTTTTGGAGCTTTGTTGGTTCATTTCTATTTCAAACTGCCCCAATGCCTCTGAGATATTATTTCCTTTGAATTAAATCAACTTTTTATTTATTGAATATAATTCTTCCACACAAGCCTCTTTTTCATCTCTGGCAAGTTTCTTTCCTTCTTCTAGATTTGTTTCCCGGGATTTTAGGGACATTTCACCTTTTACTTTTTCAGAATGTGAGAGAGGGGTAAGACCAGGGATATTAGCTTTCTGCTTCCATATGATAACTTCATGAAACTTAGACCTGGCTGGACAGACCTCTTTTTCCTTGACATAAATACTTTTTAGAGAAAGGTTTATTGTCTGATAGCCTTTCTGAATAGCATCTACCTTTTGATAGAGCTCTTGTTGGGCAACTTCCATCTTCTCATTGATTTCTGATGCTTGTGTTTTGAAGGCAGTAATATATATTGTTGTGTTCTCTGTCAAGGTCAATTTGGCTTGCATCTTCTCAATCAAATTGTCACGTTGAGTGATCAAACCTTTGTTGGTTTGTGAAATCTGGTAGAGAAGCTCAATTTTATCCTGTAACTGCTTCATTTGATGTTGATAACTAGCCCTAATTTGTTCAATGTATTGGTTCATCCTTCTTCTAACAGTCTGTTCTGTATTGTGTATCGTATTTTTCAATTGCTCTACCAAGAAACATTTATGTTGCAATTGTTCAGTTAAATTGTCCACTGACCATTGATTGGCAGTGGAAAAAGCCCCTAGTGAATCTACAACTTCCTTTGCAAACTTAGGATCATCTTGGTCTTTCCCATCATACACCAATCTTTGCCTTTTGGTGACTACTCCATCCTTTTGGTGACATTCATTTTTTACAATAGCCTTTCGTTTCTTGCTGAAAAAGAAACTTGAGGGAGACATCTCTTTAGATAAGATAGGAGTAAGATCACTAACATGAATGAGCTTCGAATTAGGATTTCCAAAACTGGTATGTAAAGGGGTTAATGATGTGATAGGAGACATGTTTTTTTTGGAATGTTCCTGACCTATTGTATCTAGGATGCTAGCAGGAGTAGCCTTCATTAAATGAGGAACAACTTGTCCTGGATTCATGAAAGATTCAAACCGAGCTAATACCCATGGATCATTTAGTCCTGACAGTGATGTTTTTATTTCCTGAATTAAATTTTCTGGATTTTTTGAGACTTCTTCAACTTTGTGTTTAGTGGAGCGACTTGGGTCAGATCCTGTGGGTTTAGCTTCCTATGAAGAAGTCATGGGTTTTTAATATCCTTGAAATATATTTGGTAAATTGTTTCGTCTATGCTTTTGAAAGCTGAGGAAACCAGCTTGTTGGTCAGGAGGCAAACTCTGGAATCTACTTTGAACTTCTTCATAAGAACCAACTCCCCTAAACATATCTTCATAAGGAGAATCCTCATGGATGTATCACTTCATGTTAAATTGAGACAAATGATTTTCCACTATATTATGTGGATCATGCTTCTTGAATTCGATGTCAACTAATTTGACATCTTCCAAGGTCATAGCCTCAAATTTAGAATGACCAAAATATAACAATGTGAACATACAAACTTGAATGGGAAAAATTTGCCAAACCTTTTTCTAGGCTGTTTTTAATTCCTTGTTGATACCTCCTGCTACTATTTGGTATGTCACTTCTTTGGATACCATCCTTTCAGGTAAAAACTGTGGAAGGGTATGAGGAGGAACAAAACAACCAAATACTCTAATGTAGGAGAAATTCTCCTCAATGAACCAGTCCACAAGTTTTCCTAAGTTCCCCATAATCTTTTTCGAAATTATGGGCGGAGGGTAGCCATAGATAGCTATGTGAATGGGTACCACTACGCAGTGACATATTTCATAAAAGAAATCTTTGGAATTTTCCTCCCATAATTTGGAGTGATAGAAATGTATTGGCTCAAAACTGGCTAGGGTCCAACTCCAGTTCATCAAGGGGAATGGGGTCATGAAACAAATGGCATCCATAATATCTGTTGACATGTAAAAGGAGCAGGTTTCCCTTTTGATTTTGTCGATTGATACTCAACAATTTCCTTGGCCATATTATTAGATATCATTTTATCCCAATTGAAAGTATAACCCTCGGCTACTTCATTCATTATGGCTACCCACTCAACTGAGAAATGTGCAAGGTTCTTTTTCCGAAACAGATGACAGATCATCATGGCTACATATAACATATGGGCATCTAAGGACGTCGTGGAATACATACCATGAGTGTCAAATTTGAATTTTTCCAGATGTCCCCACCAGGTCTTGATTATATCATGAAAATTTCTTCCATATTGAGTAAATTCTTTCCTCTCGAAATCTAGAAGAAATGTTACATTGTAAGTATATTTGGGTTTAGGGTAAATCTTATACATTACTTGTATATTTTTCAGTCGAAAAGAGCCAATGACGGTCTTCTAGCGGCTGATGATGCTCCTGGTTTAGATGCCGACATGTTCCAAACCCCAATTTATCATATCATTGTAGGGTATAATTCTAGGCCGCGCAACAATCTTATGCAATTTTGATTGTGCTACCAATCTAAGATTGGATGAAAAGGAATCATCTTCTTCCTCAACATATTCATTTTGACAATTAATAATCTCATGCTCTAAGACATCAAAAACCTGCTTCCAAGACTTAATGGCATCCGCAACTCGTGGAGTTCTGGCTGATAGAACATCTTTATTTGGATTGGAATCATCACTTGATGCATCAAGCTTCTTTGCATCTTTTCGTGGTGCCATAATCCTCAAGGAAATAGAATTAGCCTACCTATAGAAAGAGAAGTCTGTAAGCTCTACACTGAATAAAAGACTGCTAATTGCAAATGGTAAAATGATTTTGAAATTCAAAGTGCTTTATTCAAAAAATCTATCGATCTTTGTATAGATCTATTGACGACGAATTTATTAAAAACTTAATGGAATTTATCACCCGGTGATTCACAATCTTTATTTAAATCATTAACCTTAATCAATCATAAATGTCATTAATAATTCAATGGTTCGGCTTTCAAAATTTTTGGATGTGACAGGATGAAAATCCCCTGAAGTCCGAACTTGCGGAGTGGTTAATTAATATTTAATCATGATTAACCTAAGTTATTAAATGTTTTATTAACCCTTTAAAACACTTTTTACTTTTTGTAATTATTCATTACTTCGATGCTTTGATACTTCGGTGGTTTGTGAACTCAGTCTTTGATAAAACTCCCGGAGGGCAATCTCACAGAGTGACGTGGAAGTGATGACTCCATTTTTTATGACGTGTCAAGAAAAGAGATGTGCCATGTGTCACTTGAAAATGTGTGAATCATCCAATGAAAATGTCAAAAATAAGTGTCACGTGTCAACCAAAGAAAAGACTTTAAAATACACGTGTTCGTAAGTCCTTTAGGAATTATCACGAGTGACTATCTTTGGGACTTCAGAGTTTTAGAGGTTTTTTTATTTAGATCTGTTGGAACACCTGAAGCACGGAGCTCTGAAGCAACCGTTAAATATTTTCTTTTAAAACTCAGGCAGCTTCTAAACTTCGGAGATCATTCAGACCGTTTGATAAAATAAAAGTAATTCATCGATGATAGATATTGTAAGCGCTTTATTG
>JASDQU011100499.1:0-31035 GCA_032191745.1 Picea mariana | reverse complement strand
GGCACTTGTTAGTAGTATTGTTGACACATGTTTTATGGATGATGTAACATACTTGTATTGGTATATTATTAGAAGAACATATTGATCTTGGTGATGATTATGAGTTGTTGTGTTATGCTTGGTTGATGCACATATTTGAGAGTTGTCTTGGTGATTGATCTTGGTGAGTAGATATGATTTGGTTGATAAGATTGATGAGACAATTTGTTTTGATAGGTTATTGTGACATGTTATTTGTATAGGTTTGTTGCATGGTTGATGCAGTTGTTCATGGTATAGGTTGAGGTACATGATGCTGCATGGTTGATGCACTTATTTATGGTACAGCTTGATAACAGGTTGAGGTACATGTTGATGCATGGTTGATGCATGGTTCAGGTTATTGGTACAGTTTTTTTGGTGTAGGTTTATTGGTATAGGTTTACAATAGTATATATCACAATGATAGTGTGACAGTGGTTCCATAATTCTACTTATACATTAGGGAAGTTGGACGGGGCAAGGACAAGTGGTTGTAGCCACCTTCTAGTTGTAGCCGGAGATCATAGGGGGTTGTAGCCTCCTTCTGGTTGTAGCCAAAGAATTAGGGAGTTGGAGCTTCCGTTAGGTTGTAGCATGATAAACTAAGAGGTTGGAGTCTCCTTCCAGTTGTAGCTGGAAAACAAAGGAAGTTTGTGCTTCCAGTGAATGCAATTCTTCAAGACATATAAGAAAAATTATTCTGTGGTTTTCTCCCGCTTTGGGTTTCCATGTAAAAACACTAGTGTACTATGTATATGTATGATTGTTCATTTGTTCATTGTTTATTTACTCTGCAAATATTGAATGATAATGCTACATTGATATAACACTTGCATTATATGGTTAAAAAGAATTAAATTACTCTATTACTAATTCACCGCCCCTCTCAGTAATCCAACAAGCACAAATTTTGACATCACTAGGGAAGACCTGCCATGACTCTACATTGTCAGGGATACGAGGACGATACAAATATTGAAAAGTGCACTTAGGTCTTTGTGGAAAAAGTTGTCAAGTAGGAGAGGCTACAAAAATAGCTAAGCTATCATCCATTGAATTCAATTCCCTTTTTAAATGAGTGATGTTAAATGATAGTAAGTTCGAGATAAGCGTCCAAACAGTTTGGGTGTAGCATTTCATTAACTTGTTTCTAGGAGAATACATCTTATGTACAAGGTTTACAACAAGTTTAGAGTCCCCCAAAACTGTAAGGTGACCACAACCTAAATTATAGGCATTTTCAACGCCTAGCAGTAATGCTTCAAATTTGGTGACGTTGTTAGTGCAAGCAAATTCTAACCTATAGGAAAATTTGTGAATTTTAACTACAGGAGAGTACAAGATAATGCCAACTCCATTTCCTTCATTGGAGAATGAAACATTAAAGTGAATATGCCACATCCCATCCCCTAGGTCGATTTGTTCCAAGGTAGTGTTTTCCTCATCGGAAAAGATGGTGTACACCCCTAATTCCTCCTTGATATAATTTACATTAGGCTATGGGATGCTTCTATATAAGGTGAAATTCTTCCCTCCCTTAGGAATATGATGTTCTTACCATTCTGAGGAATAGATAAGTGTGTCCCGTCGAGTGATAGGTATCCACCCATCAAATATTTCTAGTCCCTTCCTAAGATGATTGAATAATTACTCACTTGCATGTATATTACCTAGATATTAAGGGTTGTCCTTATTTCAGGATGCGTGCACAAAACCAAAGTCACTTCCTTTATCTCACCTATGTTCGATTGTTGTAAACTATTATAAGAGAGCATGCTTCTAGCATTTTCATTTGTACAAGACAATCCTAGCTCTTCCATAATAATTTTTGACATAATGCTTAGACCCTAACCATCGTCAATCATAAAACAATGGGATATCTTGTCCATAATATTTACAGAAATGAAAAATGGAGGATTTTTTACGGAGTTTCTAAAATTAGTTACACCCACTTTATTTATAGTTGAGTCCTCTTCATCTACCTCTTCAGAGAGATTGGCTACAGTGGAAGTTTTTCCTTCCATGAAATTTTTCAGATGTTTTTGTTGCTCAGGGATGACAACCATGTCCAAGAGAGTAGCATCGGCCCTAATATTAGCCAATTGATTGAGAATGTTGTATTTGGAAGAGGGAAGAGAGGAGGGATTTTCTTGATTGTCAAGAGTTTTAGTAACTTGTACAGTAGCAGTTGGTGAAGATGAGTGTTACGAGGGAAAAAATCTCTATGGCCAAGGGTAAACCACAAAAGATAGGTATGACTGCAGAAATCAACTCAATTCCATTGTATGCTATATAAACTAATGTGCAAGATAAGAAAGAGGCCTACCTCGATCCAATGTTCGATGATGTTCCACCATTGAGCACTTTGAACCAAAGCTTGATACCTGCAACAAGTTCTCAACAAACAAGCATAGAAAGTACATGGTGATAGTATAAAGGGGTTAGGAAATTAGATATCATAATCCATTAATAAACATTACAAACATGCCCATGGATAATAATCATATATTTTCACGATACCAATAGGATGGGAAAGGAGTATTTATATTAATAATTGATCAGCAGAAGTGACAACATTACAGACTTCCATGTCGGCAAGGTTCGAAACCAAGGAACCAAGTTCATTCCAGCTGGGCCTCAACCAAAGGTAAGCTCATAGGAGAGAGGTAATGAGGTTCTCTCAACAATAGGGAGAGAGCTTGGGGGATGAACACTGTGTTCAGACTTGAGGGATAAAGGGATGCAAACTCAATATGAAGTAATTTCTCCAGAGTAACTTTCCTCTCAAAGTTGAATGTTTTTTCTTTTTTCCATAGCTTAGAATTGTGCTTTTATACTCTTCAAAATGCAACTGAAGGGCCGAATCAGAACATTTCCAGTATGTGGAAGGCCAAGTATCAGAGATATCCTGTCGTGACATGGAAACCCGACTCCATTTTGTATTTTTTGGCACAAATCCTGATGTACGTGGGTTGTAGTGGAGAAGCTTGTGTATACGCATGTTGTATAGCAGATAGGGTGCGTATATGTGGAAAAATGTGTATTTTTGGCTCTGGATTCATCAGAAAGGGATGATAAGTCTGCATAGGGAAATGGAAAAATGCCATATGTGCAAGATAGCAATGGTGGGGAAAATATTTCTATAACATATGCCCCCTAATGTGTGAGATCAGAGGAATATCTGCGATGGCTGAAATACATTATAAATAACCCAGGAGTGGAGTGGTAGAGAACCAGCTAGACGAACTCGATTGCTCATTACATTTTGCACTGACTTTGCATACATGGCTGCCAAGAATACAATGCAGATCCATGTGGAAAATATAACAAATAAGTGTCCATTGCCATGAATAGGAAAATACAAATGTGGTTATATGCCAAGAGCTGTCATAGTCAAGAGCAAGGCCCAATGAAACCAGTCTCAAAATCAATCTGAATATATCTGTATACCATGGAGTACAATCTGATCTCCCATGATTACTAAAGTCAAATAGGTGTTGTTCCAATGAAAGGGAAGCAATAACTCAGGAAATCTGCGGCCACGTAGTGATGTCTTCAAGTCTTATACACTATCCACCAAGGGTGCAAGTCTACATCATGTGAATACAGGAGTTGAGGTCAAACACAATGAGACATCATTTGATTACCAGTCATTGAGGAATATCGTTAACAAACACGAGACAACCTACCAATAATGAAAGTAGTTATCAAGGCACCGAGTACATTCCTACAAGTGTGAATAAAGGAGTCAGTGTCGAACACTTGAGAAATCCATTGATCAGGAGACATTGATGTATTGCCATATGTCAATGGTGAGAGATCCTGCCACTAATGACTGCAACCCTCAAGGTACTCATAAAACTCTAGGTCCCATATCCAGAATAAATGAGTTGAAGTCGATGGAAAGAGACCCGCTGAAAGAAGAGCATTAAGGAATCTCTCATCAGTCAGCATGAGGAACAAAGCAGGAGCTTCATGATTTGGTGGAGATCATATGAAGAACATGTTTACGAACCAATGACCCTGTGCATCTTTCGCGTGTACCAAATGCAAGCGGTATATGAAAAAGACCCTTTGAATAGAAGCCAATGATGAAAAATGTTGACCAGATCATTGATGGATGTGTGGGTTGCGAGGTCTTTTATTTCATGGATGGTTTTTCAGGATATAATCAAATACAAATCAAACCCGAAGACCAACACAAAACGACATTCTTCTGTCCATGGGGTACATTCGCGTATCGTAAGATGCCTTTTGGTCTTAAAAATGCTGGAGCAACCTTTCAGCGTGCCATGTCTTTTTCTTTCCATGAACTCAAACATATAGTCGAGGCCTATTTAGATGATTTAGCATCTTGATCTCGTAAGAGAACAGATCATCCCACACACCTCTGACTTATCTTCGAATGTTGTCGCTACTTTCGAATTCGCTTGAATCCAAACAAGTGCAGCTTCTGCGTAGCGTTAGGATGATTGTTAGGTTTCATAGTGTCAACAACAGGGATCATGGTCGATCCTCTCAAGGTTGAGGCAATAATTCAGTTGCCCCCCCCACGCACAATCCTTCAACTTCAGAGTCTACAGGGCAAGGTGAATTTTCTAAGATGATTTATCGCTAACTACACCGAGATCAACAAAGGCTTTATGTGCTTACTTAAAAAATACGTTCCTTTTTATTGGGACAATGCCACTCAATGCTCTTTCGCCGCATTGAAACATGCACTCACAATTGCCCCTCTGCTCCGGCCACCTAACTATAACAAGAATTTCCTATTATATCTGGTTGCAGCAGAGTCAACCATTGGCATGGTCTTAGTTCAGGAATATGACTTGTTCTCAGAATATGTCATCTATTACCTGAGCCGAGGCCTCGTAGGACCAGAAATCAATTATTCTCATATCGAAAAAATTGTGTTGGCAGCAGTCCATGCTGTTCAACGGGTCCGTCATTATGTTCTGTTTCGCAAGACCACCATCATTGATGTCATGAATCCATTTCAGTACATATTGACACGATGGGTAATAGGTGGAAAAATCAGTAGATGGATAGTCATCCTCCAGGAGTTTGACTTGGATTTTGTTTCAGCGAAGTCCAAAAAGTCACTAGTCTTCACAGAACTTATTTTGGAACTTCCAGTTGAGTCAGGTGATCTTGTGCCTGAAGATTCGCCTATTAGAGGAGATATGTGTTTGATCACCTCTTCGGATCCTTGGTACTGAGATATACTTGTCTATCTCCAGAATTTGAAGTGCCTCACTACTACTTCTCATGATGAGCGTCGACGCATATGCCATCAGGATAAGAATTATCTCATACTCGATGATACATTGTATTAGAGAGGTGTAGAATGCATCCTATGCCGATGTCTCACTCATGGAGAAGCGGTTATCGTGCTTAACGATTTCCATACTAGAGCTTGTGGCGGTCACTTGTCTGGGTTGGCAACAACCCAAAAGATTCTACGCACAGGTTACTTCTGGCTGACACTTATCAAAGATTGTATCGAATCGGTCAAGAAGTGCCACCCATGCCAAATCTTCTCTCGGAAGATGAGGGCACATCCCGCTCCCATGTTTCTTGTCATCTCAGTTGGTACCTTCACTAAGTGGGGATTGATTACACTACATGCAACCCTCCTTCAGCAAGGAGGAACCGCTATATCATTGTAGCTGTCAACTACTTTACAAAGTGGGTTGAAGCTATGCCAACGTTTAAAAATGATGGAGAGACTGCAGCTCTCTTTTTATTCAACCAGATAATAGCAAGGTTCGATGTCCCAAGGGAGATTGTCACTGACCATGGCAGTCACTTTCAAAACCAGATGATGACTGAGTTAACGTCAAATCTTGGGTTATGGAAAGAACATTTTTCACCTTACTACCCCCAAGCAAATGGTCAGGTGGAAGCTGTGAACAAAACTCTTAAAACCATTCTACAACAAACGATCAACTCAGCCAAGCCAAATTGGCATTTGATATTATACTCATAATTATGGGATTACCAAACATCTGTTAAGACTGAAACCGGTTTCTCACCTTTCCAACTCATTTACGGGCTCGAGGCAGTCTTGCCTATCAAATGTCAGATCCCGTCTCTAAAGTTGGCAATACAGTTATTGCCAGACACTTCTCCACTTGAAGAACAGTTACTATACCTTGAGCAGCTCAATGAGAAGCGTCGTGATGCGGCTCTGGCCAACGAGGCTCACAAACATAAGGTCAAGTGTCAGTATGATAGGTCCATTCATCCTCAGATTTTCTCTAAAGGTGACCTTGTCCTGGTCTATGACCAAGATAAGGACCCCCTGGGGGCAAGAAAATTCAAACCCATGTGGTTCATACCTTTCATCATAAAAGAGGTTTTAAAAAAGGGAACTTATTATCTGGTTGACTTTGAAGGGAATGCTTTGGCAGAGTCTAGAAATGGGCTCTACCTCAAGAAGTATTACTCATAGGTAGGTCACTGTGGGTAAATTTTTGTAACATATGTATAGTCTTTGTACTATTACTTTTTAGTTTCTTTTAGTGTTATGGACGTGTCCTTGATGTTATCTTTTGTCACTGTGGTAGATCTCAAGTGATTCTAAAGTGTTTGTTGGGTATGTAGATAGTGCTAGTCGGCACACTCGGAGGCTTGCCTCCGTAGCCTGGGTAATCTTTACACCTCAAGGCCAGTTATTATCTTCTGGAGGTATATGCTTAGGTGACACCACAAATAATGTCATCGAGTATAGTGCAGTTAATGAGTTGCTTTGTGACACTTTGTCATTGGGTATCTCTCATCTTCGGGTCTATCTCGACACTCAACTAGTTGTGTCTCAGTTAAACAGAGTATACTGGGTTCATGATCCAACTTTACACCGAAGATTCCTTAGGGTACGTCTCTTAGAACGAAAATTTGATTGTATTACATATTTTCATGTTCCTAGGAGATTAAACCAAGTTACAGATACTCTAGCTAATCAAATTTTAGATTGGCATCTTGCCCACATATGAAAGAACATTCACATAAACATGTAAATATATTTTTTTCACACATGATCCATAAGACACAAAAGACAAAAAAAAACCATATATAATATCATAAAGTAACCAGAGTACACCAATGGACGCAAGCGCCGCAAAAATAGGACCAATAACGAGTCACATGGCTTATGCTCTCAAAAAATATATACAAGTAGTGCTCGTGGCACGTAAAAATGTCTAGCTAAAGTCAAGGCCTGTGGGCCCTATTATACTGATCCATAGCATTGGCTAAATGTCGAAACAACCGGACCCATGTTCGTTGTGCCCCCACTACATGAGGCTGCATCGATGGTGGCAGGTCCTATATCTCTACCATAGGGACCGTGCGAGTGAGCACAGTAAAGTTCCACTCGACTCGTCTCAATACCCTCTCCACCACCCCGACTGGAAGATCTCCTGCTACGGCTAGTCCCCCTGCAGTGGCAGGAGCGACCCCTGGCCAAGGACGATGCTTGTTCCTTGCATAGTCATTGGGTCACACTGGTCCCACATCTGCACACAATGAACACATATCCCTCAAATACTCTGGTATAACAAAAGAAATGATATATATAATGAAACCAACATAAAAATTACATATGTTTAACAAAAAAAAACTACAAAGGTGGAGACTTACCCATCTCCCCTCGCTCCTCACCAGGAGGTACTGGGATCTCAAGGTATCTCAAGAAATCAATCTCGGCATAGGGGTAATCCTCTATAACCAGGATCTGCAGTGACAACCACGTGAAGAAGTCATCATCAAAGGAATCATTGGTCCTTCCACTACCTTATCGCGGCAGTAATACTGCCCATATACACATAGCAGAAAGAGAGGCCTCATGTCCTCATACCACTACTCGAGGACTAAAACTCGGAACTCTCTCAAAAAAGAACGAACACAGAATAGTCCCAAACCCGAAGTTCCTATGTGTTCGCAAACGAAAATTTGTCAAATGCCTTTTCATACACTCAAGCAATGTGGTACTCCAATCAAAAACTTGTGCATTTAAGCACTGGAATGCACAGTTCATCTGTGCACAGGATGCCTAATGTAGAGCTGTAGAACCAGTAATTCGCCCAATAAGCAATACTATCACCTGTAGTGATAAGTCAATGATATTGCTTATGGTCACTTGCATGCTCGAGCGGTCTGTATCATCTGCACAATATAGACCTATCAATTCCGCTATGTTATGCGGCCCCAAAGGAAAAGTCTAGAATTTGATTGGTTCCCCTCTTCTGGAGAGGCCAGTCAAAAAGTAAATGTCCTCAACCGTGGGCACCAGTGACTACCCCTCTAACATGAATGCCTCTGCATCTGGATGCCAGTAGTCAACCAAGGCATTTAGTAGCCTAGGTTGTGCTCGCATAAAAGGACATAAGAAAAACTTGAGTAACCCACATTGCATCAAAGTTGCGACAACATTGGTGTCTTCCCCGACCAACTCACTCACCTCTTCATGCTCTCTTTCTCTCTAGTGGACATACATCTTGCAAAACACCAAGGTTCAGGAGAGTTAACCCTTGATTTTTAATCCTTTTTCATTCAATAAAGGGGTCCACACATGCTATAATAGTGACAGTCACATGTACACACATGTAGAGTTTACTCTGCCCGAATGTACATGTGGCCTATCCTGAGACAGCCCGCGTGGACCTAGGGACGACCTTTTAAAGGTTGACGCCCCCCTAAAAAATGAAACCCAATGCAAAAGTAAAGACTTAAAATGCAAGATAAGAGAGTTTGTACTTACTTGGTCCAGACAGAAGTTCGTTTCATCCACTGTAGCTCCCGGAATCACCACTTTTGACAAAGGGGGTCTTTTGGCTTCAAAGTCAATTTCCAAATCAATAATGGTGATAATGAGCTGCCAACTTCTATTTATAGACTTTTTGGCCTCTTTTTGTCACTTTTTTGGCCTCCCTTATCATTTTCTTTAAACCAAAAACCATTTAGAGTAATTCAGGAGTTGCATGGGAGGGATATGATCGGGTATTGGGACAGTTTTTTTTGAGTTTTGGGTAATTTTCGATGGTCCGTGAATTTTTTTCTCGAGGATCAACTTGAACATATAGGTTAGGTTTTTACCCTGACTTTTGTATCTTGTTGTCTTTTTTCTTCGCCATAGGATCGATCCCATCAGTTTGTGACACAGAACCATCATAGCTACTTTAGAAGTGTCGCAACTTGGTAGTAGAGCTTACCGGAACATGGATGCCCTAGGTAGATCCTGGTTGCATTATGGTATCCATGCTGTCTCTAAAACATTGTAGGCTCGGGAGTCCTTGTAGTTTTTCTTGAATATGAGTTTGAGCCTCATTTGCATGTTTCTTCTTCGCTCTTGACCTCACCCTCAGGACTCCCAAAAAATAACGGGTCTTCTTTTAAGCCCTTTTCAGACCCTCTAAACATGAAAAGATTGTCAAGCGATCTTGTGGCCTTTCACGCTTGTTAAATTGAAATTTGAAGTCACGTCTCTTCGGCGGTAGTTTACCCCTTTTTCGGTCCAGATGGTCAACTTTACGAACAAAGGTATACTCTATGGAACTTTCGTTCTTTAGAAGAGTACTCTCAGGTATAATTTTACCCCTTTTCCGGGCCTCAGGGACTAAACTTACGAAAAAGGAACCCCCACAGAGTCCATAGTTAAGCTCTTTTCAGACTCCCTAAAATTGAAAAGATCGTCAAGTGACCTTATTCTTTCACAATCGTTAAATTGGTATAGAAGAACATTCCTGATGGAGTCCATAGTTAATATTTTTTCAGACTCCTTAAAAATGAAAAAATGGCCGAGTGATCTTGTCTTTCTCACACTCATTAAAATGGTTTTGAATAGACGTCTTGTCGGTGCTAGTTTACCCATTTTTCGAACCGACTAGACTATCTTCGAAAAAGGTACCCCAATGGAGTCTCTTTTTATGTTTTTTCAGACTCTAAATATGAAAAACCACTGGGCTTACCTTCTCTAGGCTCGTTAAACTTACATTGAAGGACGTTACCATTGTGTGTTTTGTTAACCGCATTTTCATACCTTATACACCAGACTTGTAGCAGTTTGTTTCTGCGTCTTAACACCCTTGGCCCCCCGGAGGATTTTTCCCGAGTGTCATTATTTTGAACATCAATCTTGTCCTCGCGCCTTGAACTTGTATGTTTGTAACACTCGGTCCTCCATTGTAACGTAACATTCCTTTATTCTTTTTTCCAAAATTATTGAAAAAGACAAAAAAATCAAATATACCCCAAAAAAAGGAAAGGAAAAATATTTTGTTTATTGGCAGCATAATGAGTCACCCTTAGATAAAGCACATCTATCTATTTTTTCGTCAAACTATGGGATGTAATACGACCTTAGGAAGTTGTTATCGCTACATAGAGTTGTGTCCTCCTCCGTTTGGTTATTCTTCCAAACATATGGAGAGTTTGTGTTGCCTCTTGATTCGTAAACTTATGATTAATGCCATGTTGCCTAAGTCTCATCATTTGTTGTGTTGTTATCCAAGGGAATTTTCTACCAAGCCTGAGTCGGCCCCTCTGTAATTTGTCTCTTGCCTTCATACCCGTCCATCCTGAATGTTCAATCAAGTCCTTGTTCAAAATCAATGAAGTCTTCAGTCTGATCATCAAGATTATCTAGTTCATAACCGACGAGCCGTTGAAGACCTCTGGGTAGTGAAGTCATACACTCATATTACACTCCTACCTTGAGTTTTGAATATTTTGAAGTTGTTTCTCGAGCTCTGAAGATCTCATCTCCATCCATGAGGTCGTATCAGCTTCTAGAAGATGGATACTTTATATGTATATCTTTTTTATTTCAAGATGTAGCTCCGTTGTGTATTGTTTGTGGCTACCCTTTATATAGTTATTTGACATGGATCTACAGTGTATTTGATTGGTAGCCATGATTCTATTTTATCCCGAGCATGGGTATGCTCGCCTCGGTGAGACATTTGTTATTTTGCAGATAGTGCCTCCTAGTTCTCGATCCCTGGGCTCACTTGTTTGGCACATCAGTAAAGATTGGTAATGTATTTCGTCCATTAGATGCTCTTCTAACCTCACACATTAGGGGGCATTTTTTATAACCCTAATTTGCACCATACATGCTTACCTGGCATCAGGCCATCTCAGATCCCTTCTTTGCCAAAGCATTGTTGAACAACTCTTTAAAAAGCCTCTTTTATAAAGGCCCACGTGCCCTACTCCATTACTGCATGCGTGTACATGCTAGTTGACCTAAAACAACCCACGCGGACCGACAAAAGCACGAAAAAAAGGAAAGTTTCCGATGGAACACACAGCTTTGGGTGAGTTAACTGAAACTCCCATCCATGCATGGCCGAGGGTTCGTCCAAATACCTAGCTTATTCTAGCCTATAAAAGAAGGGTTAGGGGTCTCATTTGGAAGAGGAGAAAAAGAGTAAAGAAACTCTGCCCAATTGCACATTCCCATTGTCCCAACCCTTTATCCATCCTTGCGCAAGAAGAGATACAAAACAAAGAAGTTGGGGGACATTTGAAGAGGAGCTCAGGATCAGGATTCGTGGAGCAGTGGTCGGTCTCGACATTGTAAGTTGATTCATTAAAGTTAATAATAAAGAAAAAAAATTCCTATCCCACTATATGAGTTCTTCATAGTTCAGTAAATATATGTTTGAATCTCTAACCCATTAGTTTGTAGGTAAAATGCATGTGTACTTTGTTGTTTGTTTTGTACGTAGGTCAATCTTGAGAGGATAGCTATCAACAAGCGATCACACATGAAGAAGGATCGACATCGAACATCTGAAACAAGGTATGTTGGTCTAACCATGTATTTACTGAAAAGAAATGGGGATTAGGTCTGGGGACAAAGGTAGAAAGTAGTTTTCTTTTGGTCATATTTACATGCATAATATAACCCTATTTGCTAGTCTATAGGGGGATTTCCCACCACAACAACCACCAATAAGGCTAATGGCATCCAAGACACTGCACGAATCCCAAAGTGTGAATACATGTCTTATCGTCAAACACAAGGGAAACCACCCAGTCAACGATCAATGATGAAAGGTCGATTGTTGGGTTCAAGGTGACCTATCAATGATGAAAGTAGGGCCAGGGTGCGTGATAATACCATAGTATCATGTGATTTTGAGATAAACTGAGGGTATGGCCGACATGCAAAGTCAATATTTCTGAGGAGTGGCCAACACAGATTGATAGACTTCCTTTGAGAAATATCATCAGACATATGGTGGACTCCAGCAGCATAGACTTAATGATGTGACTATTAGATGCAGGAGGCATCAATAATGTTCTCTATAGGGACTGGAAGAGTAACCAGTTGGTAGAAAAAACTTTGTAACGAGATCATCTTCCTAAGGCTATGCTAAACCAAAAATTATGATGACACAAGGACTCAATAATTTTGTGCTTTGTTCAAAGGCGATACAAATGCTTCCAATTATAATATAGTACTCCCTTCCCGCCTGTCATTTTTTGTTTTTTCATAACAAATGAATTCTATGATACAGAGGAGGAAACGAGTGTCGCAAGTAAGCAAAACTAGTTCCAGTAGTGGAATGTACCTATGCTCAATGAAAGGAAATGCATGTGGGAGATGGACACTCGGGGTGATGTTACCTCTAGGGTATAGGGTGTCAAACTGCGAAGGATATAAACAAGGATCTTCTTGGTTGAGGATGAAAAAATTGCTTAGGCAACGGTTTATAATGCAAAGCGAGAACCGGCTAAAGGATCAATACTGTAAGCGAGGGCATGAGATGCAATCAAAACTTAACACAAAAAAATATCCTTTTTTATGTCTTGTAGTCTACTTGGTGTGAAAAATGGGTAAACTTGTGCCAAATAGATGTCTTTTCAAATCCAATCTACGAGTGTGAAAAAGACAAGTTCACTCGGAAATCTTTTTTATTTTTGATAACGAGTCAGAAAATATCTTAACTAAGACTCGTGACCTTTCAAATCCAATTTAACGAGTGTGAAAGGGAAAAATCACTCGACAATCTTTTCGGTTTTTAGACGAGTTGAAAAAGATCTTAACTAAGACTCATTTTTGGAAGTCCACGGGGAATAAGGCCGCATGTGCATGAATGAGAAATCAGGCTCATCATAAGGTCATGTATCGAATTATAATGGACTCTCGGTCTTAAGGAAAAACTCGGCATGGGCACCAAATGACAAACAGGATCTAACTAGGGTGCCCATGTTTGGTAACTCTCTACCATTTATTAGCGACACTATTTATAACAAACGAGAGGTTATATGTCGCAACAAATGGGTTCATTCCTAAAGCGTAAAAAGAGGTAGTCAAAGGATAATGCAAAAATGCACGATGGAGTGGATACGTATCCTATATGCTAGGTTATGAAAATACTTGCCCGAGGTGACGAACGACCAATCATGACCTTGAAATCCGCAAGAAAACTTAGTCAAAACTACAAAAAACTAGCTCAAAACCACTTTTGAATTAGTCCATTAGGTGAAAGAATAGCATGAAACTATATAAAGTGGGTAAAAATAGCTTATAAATAGTAATAAGATAAAACATTACTGTATCATTTTGATTTTTACCCTTATAGTGCAATTTGGACCAAAATACCTCCAATATTCAAATGACAATTGTGGGAGCATCAGGCAACAAAATCACGAACCGTCTGGATCAGGTAACTCTTCATATCGTCCTCTTCAAATTCACTAGATTACATTTTTGAATTAGGTTTCAATTTTTTAGGTTTTGAGGGCGTAAATTAGGATTTTCGGTATACGCGGGTCGCCTTTGTTAAGGTCGCATGTACAATGAGGTATACTCCCCTGTGTGAACTATAGGGAGTGTGTATTAATCCCTACATGCGAATGTGTGCAACGAAATCCGCGTATAGGTATGCAAATGGCCAAAAGAGGGGTTTTAACTCAAAAAATTGATTTTTTTTTGTAGGATGGTCCTGGAATGGAGAGAGCAAGAGCAGGAGGAGGTATATGTAGTTGTGAATCGAGATATGGTGGCTCAAGAGGCTCTAAAAAGATGTGGTTTGTACAAATTTTGGGCTCTAAAAGGAATGAGGGCCCAAATGAGGTTGTTGGAGATGTTGATGAGTTACTGGGACCCTGATAGCGAGAGCTTTATCCTTGATGAAAAACCATTGAGGATCGAAGTAGAGGACATATATTTCTTGACTGTTCTATCACGTTGAGGGGAGGTTGTGAACCTCAAGTCACGTAGAGCAGGGAGTGGGATGAAGATCAAGGAGTATCTCAATGCCCACTGTGTAGCAGGTACTCCTAAGGTGGGAAGCCAAGTCCCCATTCGGGAAATAAGTAACCTCAATTTGAAGATCATTGTGCTCGTGCTTACTGGGATCATAAGTTCAGCCTCATTGCATTAAGCATCGAGACCTCTTATGTTTTACCCAGTAGAGTGTGCTAGACCCACTGTCTATAATTGGTGTACCTCACTGCTGGCCAATATGAAAAGTCAGTTGACAGAGTGCAAACAGGGGAGTAAGCGAAACTTTGTGTTTGCCTCTATTCTTTGCAGTTTATTTTTTGAGCAGGTTCTAGGTCTGGGACCCAGAGTGGATATCCTTCCTAGAGAACCATGTGATCCAGCCATGGCGCGGTGGATCGAGGTCATAAGACGACAGGGGGGAGGTAGGGTATCAACACCCTACAATGATGATTTTTTCTTCTGGTGGTGGTGGCAAGTCATTACTCTAGAAGACTATCCCTATGTGGGGATCGATTTCAAAGGAGATATATATATGCCACTTCCACCAGGGGCCACCTACGGTGATATAGGTAACAAGTTTTTAAATATTTCATTTTTTTGTATTTTTGTATTTAAGGAACATTTTTTTTTTTTTGGATGGTGTTTAAATATTGACTAGACACTTGTGTAATAGAATATGTGGGTTCATGATGGCCAGAGAGGTTTATTCGACATAGACAGAGGAGTCGGGGAGATGAGGCGGTAGGAGGAGAAGCGGAGAAATCCTACAAAACATGCAGGAAAACCTGTCTCGTTTGACACAGAGGATTCCTATGGTTCAGGTAGAGAATCTACCTGAAGCCATGTAGCGACAGGTGGTTGGTGTACCTAGAACATGGGTATGACTCTTCCGGCATCTCGCAAACGCCATGGTTTTCTACCATGACACACATCCGGTGCCACAAGCATAGATGTTGTGGATATGTATACCAGCTGTATATGTGTATTGAGGGTTTTAGCCCTAATTTTGTAATATAAACACCATATTTTGAAATATATAAAAGGGGATCTTCGGCTTTACTTATATCTTACAATGAGTACATTGATTTAATGGTTTTGTTTTCTTTATTAATGTGACAAATTCCAATCTAAAATGTAATTAGCGCAGGCATTAGATACATGATTAGAAATCCTAGGAATGTGATAATATGTAATAAAATCAAATTGTCGTTCTAAAAGACGTACCCGCGGGAATCGATGGAGTAAAGTAGGATCACACATGCAGTAATGGTCATTCAATTGACATACTACTAACTGGGAATCCAGGCGAACTTCTAAAGAGAAAATACCATGCAAGATAGCATCGCACAAAATTTCTATGACGACACTATATTCGGCCACATTATTCGTGGATGGCCCTAGACATACGCCACCTGAAGACACCAACATACCCTCGAGTGAGTAAACCACCCAAGCGGTGGAAGCTAAGTTCCATGTATGATGATTGGCTTCATCTGTGAATCCTAGGTAGACCAAAGAATCTGCTGACATCTGCCAACAAAGGGAAAACTCGATAAGAAAGCTAAAGACAAAAGAAAAGGGGGAAAGAGATGTATATACACTAAATTTACATTAGTATACAAAGAGTTCTGCCCAAGCCTAGGGCTCAAGCGTAGTACCTTTCTAGGTAAAGCCCATTTCTGGGCTTGGCCAATTTATTCCCTTCATAATATTCTAACTCGTAGGCTCCTTTTTCTAGAACACGTCGCACAATGTAAGGACTGTGCCACATGGGTTTAAACTTGCCTGCCCCTAGTGGTTCTTCGGCTTGGTCATACAAGAGGACCAATTTACCCTCAGCATACAACCAGGGATAGACAAACTTGTCGTATTGAACCTTGACATGTTTCTTTTTTTCCTCGATAGCCATAAAGGCATCCTGACACTACTTGTCAAGACTCTCTAGGTGCACAAGGCATCGCTCAAAGTCTGAAGTGTCAGGGAGGAGCTCGACTGCCAACTTGAGAGAAGGGATTTCACATTCAACAGGAAGGATCGACTCAACACCATGCACTAACTGAAAATGGGAAAAATCGGTGGCTATCTTAACTGAGGTTTGGTATGCCCAAAGCGCAGGGTATAGCATGATGTGCCAATTGGAATTACTTCGACTGACAGTTTTTTGCAAAATGGTCTTGAGAGACTTGTTGACGGCCTCTACTTGCCCATTTTCCTGGGGGTAATAAGGGGATGAATGATCATATCTAAACCCTAGCTTAGATGTTAGTTATACCATCATTTCATTCTGAAAGTGACTGCCATGATCAGTGACAATCTCACTCAGGATACCAAACCGGGTGATAATTTGGTTGAACATGAAGAAGGTTGCATTCTTCCCATCAGATTTTATGGTATGCATAGCCTCGTCCCACTTAGTAAAGTAGTCGATGGCCACGATAATGTGTTGATTCTCCCCAGTCGAAGTTGGGTTACAATCAACGAAATCTACCCCCCACTTGGTGAAGGGACTGACGGTAATGACTGGGTGAAGAGGGGCTGGATGCGAGAACATTTTCTGAGTGAACACCTGGCAGGGGTGATACTTCTTAACTACTTCGATACAATCTTTAAATATAGTAGGCCAGAAAAAACCAGCTCGCAGGATTTTTTGGGTTGTCGCAAGCCCGTATAGGTGACCACCATAAGCCCCTTTGTGGAAATAGTTTAGGACTGAATCGACTTCTTCGTGAGTTAAGAAACGATGTAAGATATTATCTACTCCTTGGTGATACAAATTTTTGCCGACGATGGTATACTTTTTGGCTTGGTATCTAACACGACGTTGATCATCTCGCGAGAGATGTTGAGAGAAATTCAAGGTTTGAAGATATAAAACAATGTCTCCATACCAGGGGTTGGACGACGATACAAGGAAAATGTGTTCTTTCAAAAACAAATCGACATGGATAACATCCTCGTCTAATCGTGGAAAATCAGATATTAACTCTGCAAAAACTAGCGATTTCTTGGAATTGGCTGAAGAAAAGTCGAGATCGATCTCTTGTAAGATGACAATCCATTTATTATATTTCCCCCCTATGATACACCCGGTAAGGACGTATTGAAATGGATTGACATAAGAAACCACAATAGTCTTGCAAAGAAATATATAGTGACGTAAACATTGGATTGCGTGAATGACAACCAAAGCTAGCTTTTCAATGTGAGATTAATTAAGCTCAGGACCGACTAAATTTCGACTAAGATAGTATATGACGTGCTCATGGAGCTCTTCATCCTCCTAAAATAGAACCATACCAATTGTCTCTACAGACGCGACAATATACAACAAGTAATCTCTATTGTAATCAGGGGATTTCAGTAGAGGGGCCGATACCAAGGCTTTCTTCAAAGCGTCGAAAATAATCCTTGTCTTGCTCATCCCATATAAAAGTTGTGTCCTTCTTCAAGAAGCACATGAAACCCTTAGTGATATTGGGATAATTCACTATGAACCGACGTAGAAAGTTAGCTTTCCCTTGTAAACCTTGAAGTTGTCTAATTGTGCGCAGGGGATGCAACTGGAGTATTGCCTCAACCTTAAGAGGATCTACCATGATCCCGGTCTCGAAAAATAAAAATCCTAAGAGATGGCTAGACTTAACGCAAAAGATGCATTTGTGAGGGCTTAACCAGATTCTATATTAACGACATCTTTCAAAAACTAGTTGAAGGTGTATAACATGCTTCGACTATGTGCTTGAGATCATGAAAAGAGAAAGTCATGGAACATTGGAAGGTTGCTCTGGCGTTTTTAAGGCCAAAAGGCATTTTTTGGTATGTAAAAGTACCCCAAGGACATATAAATTCCATCTTTTGTTGGTCCTCAGGTTTGATCTGGATTTGGTTATAGCCTAAAAATCCATCCATAAAAGAAAATATCTCACTTTCCGCACACTCATCGAGAATATGATCAATGAAAGGCATGGGGAAGTTATCTTTAGGACAAGCCTTTTCAGGTCATGAAATTCCATACACACACAGATGGTTCCTTGCTTTTTATTCACATGAATAGGGTTGGATACCTATTCGGTCAAGGGAACCAGGTAGATGAAGTCAGCGTTAAGTAGCTTCTCCACCTCTGCCTTAATAACAAGGGCCTTCCTGGGATTTATAGCTCTAAGACGTTGTCGAATAGGTTTAGCATCTGGGTAAGTTTGAATCTCATGTTCGACAATACGAGGGTCGATCCATGACATCTCTTCATATGACCAAGCGAATACATCTCGAAATTCTTTGAAGAGTACGGTGTAGATCAGAATTTCTTCTGGAAAAGAATCTGCACCTATATTTACATTCTCAATCTTGCTAGGGGTATGAGAGATATTGATCGAGACGGTAGTAGAAATACTCACCATATTTCCTTCAGCATAAATGACATGTGTATCAAGTGGAACTACGACGTGAGTGACTATCTCACTCATGGTAGACTGAAAGTCATCTTGCTTGATTCTTTCAAGACTTGGGAGAAAATAAGATTGATGATGTATATCATCCCAAGGTTTCTCGGAACCATTCATGGCTTCGAGGATGGCTTCATCCAAAGGCAAAGTCTCATCTAAGCAATCATGTGAACAAGACAACAAGGTGGCCCATACAGGCTTAAGAACAGGATCATCCTCGTCTGTTTGCGAGGTAACAAGATCAGGATCAGTGGAAGAGTCAAGAACAGCTTGATACGCAATCTCCGCTGTCGATAGTGGCATAGCCATGCCAACATGCAACTGACCTTCACTCGACAAAGTCGGAGAAGGTAGGGTCCATGGATCACTAATATAGGAAGTGCGGAAAGGAATGGACCTCCCTGATAAAGAATTCCTACTAGACATGGTGTAAATGTGGTGAAGCGGTGCCGAGAAGTCGAAGGTATACATGAGGGAAGAATACATTCTGACACTGATATTCTCAGTTTCTGGCTGAGAATTGTTGATCACAGGGATCGACGGTCCAACAGATGCGTTAGTACTAGAGTATGCAAAGGATAATTGGTCGATAGTCATGATCTCCCCTTGATGAGGAAAACAAAGTGTATAGAAGACAGACGATACGACAACGACCATAGCATTGGTCCAATTGCAATCTAGTAAAAGGTTATAATCAAGAGGTGCATAAACTACCTCTACCCTCACCTATACCGTCTTCCCACCTAACTAGATCGAAAAGGCAGGGAGAATACAGTGAGGGTGGAAGGAATGACCTTCAAATGCGGTCAACATGTTCGATGACATGGAAAGGGTCATAGAATCGAGAGCTTTCCAACAGACTAGGGACATCAAGCAGGTGGCAACACCTTCATCAATGAATTCTCGTTTGATATTATACTTGGAATACTCCACGTGGATTTGGAAAGACACATGGTAGGGTAAGTGAGTCTTCACATCCGTGACTTCAAGCTTGATAACTTTCGAGCCACTAGGTTCTAGAGCTCCTAAGCCAGAGAGTAAGGCATTCCTCTGTGATGGACATGTCTGGAGTACCTCCAAAGCTGACATCGCACAAGGGGTTTGGCCTAGATCCTCAGTGATAGAGTAGTTATGGGCGGCTCTAGCATTAGGGTTGTGAGTAGATCACTTGAGTACTCCTTTCAGAATACACGGCCATGGCTCTAGTTTCTCAATCTATAGGTTTGTCTCAGGAGGGGGAGGAGGAGCTTCTAGACTGGTACTAGCTTTCGAATAGCTATAATATCGAGAGAGGGTGGCTATATCAATTTTCACGTCGAATATATTGATACAAACATGGTCTCCATCTTATGATGGTGGGTTTTGACATCCACCGGGTGAATTTCCAATGTTCTAAGAGCTCAAGTCTAACTGTTGGTTGTGTGGGAATGGATTCGTCAGCACAACGAGCGATAGATTTAAAAGCCTCTTAGCCTCCACGAGTTTGGGGCATAAATGTGTAAGGTGGTCATCGGTATAAAGTTTACAAGGAAACTTCACCTTACATTTCTCTTTCTTTCCCTCTCCATCATTATCATTCTACTTCCCATTATTATCTTTGTCCTTGCGCTTGTTACCTTTTTTCTCACCCTTATGATTTTTTCGACCTTTCCTTTTATTCCCATCTAGTTGCTAGTCACCATTTGGGTTTTTCGATGATCGCACGAAATGTACATCCTTCGACTGGGTGGGTTTGGAGGATGCAAACAAAGTTGATCCTCCAGAATACTTTTTCGCCGAGTCTTTGGACTTTACATTAGAGAACCCTACAATTGCATTGGCATGAGGTCTAGGTTTTTTCCTAGGATCGTAATTTGGCCACGGTGCTTCTGGAAGAAGGTGATATAACATCCTAGACTGAGCATATATTAAATCTAACTACTGAGCTCTAAACATAGCTTCTTCCTTGTTGGAGACCCCGGAAGTAGCAACGTCCTTCGAGATAGGAGGGTGCAAAGACTTTAGGAACCATTCTAGGATAAAGGTTGGGGGTATAGGAGTCTTAATCAACCGCCTCCATCTACGCCACTCTAGGATATGATTCGAGATGTGAGTGGCAGTTTCCTGGCGTAAAGTAAACAAAAGTTCGAGGCCAACATCATAACGAATGGGAAATTGAAAGTGGTTGAGAAAGGCCACCACCAACTAATTAAATGACCCATATGTCCCCGTAGGTAGCTCAATGTACCATTGTGAAGAAACTCCAATGAGAGTGCATTGAAACAATCGTAATCTAATAGAATCATGGTTCAAGGAATTCGATGAGCACCAAAGGTGAAAGGTAGTGACGTGTTCACTAGGGTCCTCTCCATTCTTACCCTCAAACATTGGAATGTCTGATGGAAGTTTGGTGGGGATGGGGGGCCATGTGGGATCATGACTCACTAGGTCGTTCATTAACTTAGACAAGTCTACAAGATTAAGTGGTCAGAAAAGGGAGATGCAGTTGCGACATCTGGCCCCATCCTCTCTTGAAAGATTGTGTGTTAGGAAATGCATTCCACCCAGGATTTTGGTAAGAACCAAAGCCTTGTCTGGAATTATAAGGCCCTCCTCTAGACTGATTCATATAGGGTGAGTTGGGCATCATTCCAGCAAGAATGTTCTGATAAGGATTATGAAAATTTCCCCCAACCGGATTGGATCCAGGTTGGTGGTTTCCCAAAGTGTAAGACTAACCTCCTTAAGGTGGGAACTTGAAGGATTGAAGTGGATTTGTCATGCCAAAAGTATTGGTCAGAATCGGCACCGAGGAGGTAGGGATATAGGGCAGACCTTGTCTGCTAGCTAGGTTGTTCCATCTAGCCGTAGAAGGATTAGACTCAGGGTTAAGAACATGGATCCTACATTAGGATTTGTTTGGGGGATATGAGACCCACCAAATGGGAAAGGAGTGTAAGGAGGTGTAGTGCCCCCAAGTCCAAGGCTAGCGTTAGGTCCAACAGCTGGGATGGTAATCAAAAAATGTGAAGTGAAGTTAGACATACCATAAGAAAATGGACTAGAATCCATAGGGATGGACTGAACATTGTAACTCGACGAGTGACCGAAACCCCCAAAAGGGTTCAAGGCAAGGGATGAAGCATTAACCACAGGCCGAGCCATAGTACCGGTATAAGCCTCCTACACTACAACTATAGTGGCTATAGGAGTTGAAGGGGTGCCATTAACTATAGCGGGTATGGGAGTCAAAGAACTCATAGTGTTATAAAGACTAGACTCAGTACTCATCCTTGTGGAACCACAAGTCTGAAAGTTGGATGTGTGTGTACCACTTCTAAAAAATCTATGCCTTTTAGAAGGCAAGAACCCAAAATGCGGTGGTAACTGTAACAACCGACGAGACCGACGGGGATGCTGGTCTGACTCCACGATGAATTATGACTACAAAATAAAAATATATCCTAAGGCCAACTAGTAGTCAATGTTAGGTAGCTAGAGAGGTAGTAGTGGGGGCCCAAAGGGCCCATAGTGACAACAGTGGAGGCCATTCAATGTAAGGTGGACTAGGTCCACTATATTATTAAATAAGGCTCACTATGGTAGCTAGATATAATAAATTGGTAGTTAGATATAATAAATGTAAGAGGACTTCTTAGAATGTTCTACTTTTATAAGATTCCTCCTCTATAATGTTCTTAGGTGATGATAGCACTATATAAAGAGGTTCAAGCAATGTAATGGGACATGAAGAGAAGTATTGTATTGTGAGTTGTAGCTCTGTAGGAGGATGCCCCCTCAAAGAGGAAAGTGAACAGGAGAGGATCCCTTCCATAATAGGATCCATTGTATGGTGTTGCCCTACCTCAAGGGTTTGGAAATAATATTGTGTGGTTTCTTCTATCTTGCTTTGTGGATCTATTGTGTATTCAGTAATTGTGGTGATTATATTTGTAGATCTATTCAGGTTCTTAGGAGTCAAATAGTATACCAAAAATTCAAACGGCCAATATGCATGCAAACGGGCTAAGTGGTTAAGTGGCCTCCCTCGCTAAAGAAGGTATGCCTCGTCCAAGAGGGACTTGAGGCTCCCCGTGAAAGTTTGGAGGTAAAAATATCAATTATAGGGGCCCTCGTGGGCATAACAACCAGTCGTTCAAATCCCCCTTGAGAGGTAATCCTCCATAAAGGCTATGTTTTTTCCAACCCCTATCTGACCCAGGGTACAAGAAGAATAACCCCTGCAAGTAACCTATGAGATACCTAAGTCCAACAACTAATAAACCATTGTATAACTGATGCACAGGCGAGCAGTCGTAAGTCCGGATCACCGTATGGGTAGGGTGGAAAATACCTAACCCTTGAAAGCACCGCCTCTCACAGAGGTATGGGTACTAGAAAGATCCCCAAATATGAATAAATCCACAGAAATACATCTGACGCTAGGTGAGTATGGGTTATCTCTTCAACTAACTTCGCACAACCTCCTGATTAACTCTAGTGTGAGCGGAGCCTCATGATCTTACCAATTATACAATGGACTTATCAACTCCCTGTATCAGACACATGTGTTGATTTAATTGCCTTGGAGAAGTTTACTCACAAAATCCTATTCCAAGGCACCAAATCCTAGACTAGTTTGTGCACCCTAAAAATAAAATCGTGACTAATCAATTTTAGTTTAAAGAATAAATTTTATTGTCCATGATTACTCAAAAGGGTATGGAAGTGAAACTCATGATGTTATGACTCTGCAAGAAGATAAATATGAATATAATGCAAAGTCCATCTTTAACTTTTCAATGAATGATATGCTAATAAAAACAGTGCAATTTTCAATTTCAACTCTGCAATTCAGAAGTAAAATGAAATATTTCGCTAAATGCACTAATCTAATGATAAAGTTTCAAAGACAAAAATGCTAACCAATGCAAAATGCCTATTTTTTTGTCTTTTCAATATATTAAAGAGAAAATGCATGGACTAAAAAGCAACTTGATATATAAATTCTATTGTGTATAAACAAAATAACTCAAGTAGAATACCAAGCAGCCAAGCAAACAACCCAAGGTTCAAGGACAAATAAAAAATGAAAAACAATGAGAAACACTACGCCCATAAATTCAACTCCCAACTTTGTCAACCTAGAGATGCTCAACATGCACTATAGAGACCTGGGAAGCCTCAACAAACATCAAATCCCACCCAACAATCACTAAACCAAGAAAACAAGCAAGGGAAAGTGGTATATGCAACTATTCAGGAGAATAATGCGTATATACACAGCTTGCAGTGAGGCAACACGCGTGTATGTGCGACTGTCAAAGAAAAAGGAGCGTACAGGCTTTAAAACAAGGCCAGGAAAGGGAAAAAAGGATAAAAAATCAGACTCAGAGTGAATAGAATCTGCCAAGTAGTGATACGACAAGAAACACAAAGGAAAAAGAGCAATGCAAGAAGAAACAATACTTCAACCCTTAGAAGGAAGATCTCTCCTAGTGGAGTCACCAATTCTATTACGAGGGAAAAACTCTCTATGGCCAAGGGTAAATCACAACAGACAGGTATGACTACATAAATCAACTCAATTCCATTGTATGCTATATAAACTAATGTGCAAGATAAGAAAGAGGCCTACCTTGATCCAACGTTCGATGATGTTCCACCATTGAGAACTTCAACCCAAAGCTTTATACCTACAACAAGTTCTCAGCAAACAAGCATAGCAAGTACATGGTGATAGTATAAAGGGGTTAGAACATTAGATAACATAATACATTAATAAACATTACAAACATGCCCATGGATAATAATCATATATTTGCACGATACCAATAGGACGGGAAATGAGTATTTCTATTAATAATTGATCAGCAGAAGTGACAACATTACAGACTTTCATGTCGGCACGGTTTGAAACCAAGGACCCAAGTTCCTTCCAACTGGGCCTCCACCACTTCAATCCTCCACCTAAGGCAATCTCATAGGAGAGAGACAATGAGGTTCTCTCAACAATAGGGTTCAAATATCTTAGGGGCTGAACACTGTGTTCAAACTTGAGGGACAAAGGGATGTAGACTCAATATGAAGTAATTTCTCCAGAGTAACTTTGCTCTCAAAGTTGAATTCTTTTTTATTTTTTCCATAACTCGGAATTATCCCTTTATAGTATTCAAAATGCAACTAAAGGGTCGAGTCAAAACGTTTCCAGTATGTGGAAGGCCAAGGATCAGACATCTCTTGTCGTGACACGGAAAAATGACTCCATTTTTTATTTTTCTGGCACAAATCCTGATGTACGCGGGTTTTACTGGAGAAGCATGTGTATACGCATGTTGTATAGCAGATAGGGTGTGTATATGTGGAAAAATGTGTATTTTTGGCTCTAGATTCATAAAAAATGGATGATAAGTCTGCATAGGGAAATGGAAAAAGGCCCTATGTGCAAGATAGCAATGGTGGGGCAAATCTTGCTATAACAATGAGCTTGGGCTAGAAGAAGTACGAGGGGGATCATATTTTCCTTTTGAAGCATAGGATTTGTTCCTAGTATTTATCATCATGACATCCCATGGTTCTATGAAATCTAGAACAACAATGGTAGTTTCATGCCTTTTACCAAATATTTTTTCTCTAGCACTCTTCTTTACATCACAAGTACTTTCCTCGTGGTGTTCCTCGCAAAAGTTACACCAACTACAAGTCATGAGGGCTCTAGGATGAAAGTTATTTTCATTTGAACTCCTAAAGGGTGGTGAAGATGAGGACGAGGCTCTATGAGTAAGTGAACGAACTTTTCCTTTCCGCTCATATGCTATCATTCAGTTAATAATATCTTGTACAAGCTGTAAGAGGACAGACATGTCCATTTGTTTAATTGAGTCTCCTTTGAAAAGACCTATTCTTTCAAGTTGTTCTTCATACTCTAAATAAGTATGCAGAGCACAACCAAGATTGTCAATAGCTTTCTCTTCAAGCCTATGAAGGTAGGGGAAGGTAGAGGATTATAGTAATGCATAAAAGCATCTTGGTTCTGAGGGCGAATAAGTTCATGAATTTCGTTATATAACTTGGTGAAACGTAAGTTGAAATACTTGATAGTCTCACCATCTTTGTACGCAATGTTAATATATTCCCGTAATTGTTCAGTTGGTCTCTTATACTACCCATAAAGGTAGATTTGAACTGGTAAACTAACTCCTCCCAAGTGGAAAGAATATTGGGAGGAAGATCAAAGAAATATGTCGTTTCTTTCCCTTCAAGGGAATTAACAAATAAGTGCATACAAGTATCATTTTCATTGGCTCCCATATTGTGATAGGCATTAGAAAATTCCACCAAGTGTTCATTCATAGTAACTGTGTTATTTCCTAAGAACCTAGGGAGATGCTCTTTGAATTTTGGAAGTGGATGAGTAGCAGGTGCTAGGTTCAGAGGAGAGGATACATGCCACGAGATAGTAGTAGCATCTTCTTCGAATTGAAAGAGTCCATACTTCTTTATGACCTTAGTGGGGTTGGTGGTAGATTGGACAGGAACTTGATGTCTATACAAGCTACCAATTACTAATGAGTTTGAATGTTGAGATGAAGAAGCACCTCCAGTGCCACTAGAGCCACCCACATATTCCATCTTGTGAATGATGGGTAAGGTAGAGAAAGACTAACTAGCTGAATTCGACAAAGTTCTCCTTAGATTACTTTTTTGGCTTGAAAAAACAACATTTCTTCTTCCTATTTCAGCAATAGGATTGACCTCAGGTGATAAACCTCTTCTTCTCCTGGAGATGCGAGGATTTAAAGACATGAAAAGAAGATCAAAACTTTCGGAAAAAGAAATCTATGGTTGATTCCTAGGTTGTCTTTGTCTGGCTTCCCAATGTTCACTTATGTCTTGTTCAATCACTACCCATGAACGTTCAATCTCATCTCGGGTGTTAGCGGTTTCTAAGATGGTATTGAATAATGTTAAAGCAATGTTGGTTTGGTCTTTAAGGCCTGGCTCAATATTGGGTTGCCTTGTAGCAAGTACTGTCATGAATGAAAGAAAACAATCAAAGAATCAAAAGAAAAAATATAACAATTTCAATGATAATCACGCATACAATCAACCAGAGAGATATGGAAGATCTCTCTAGTATGGTCGCCAAATAAAATTTTTGAGGCAAAGATATGAATTATCTTACTCAAGCATTTTCGAATCTTTCCTGGCTAATACAAGATAGTCGAGAATATCACCCTATGTTTTATAGCCTCAAAAATATTTTCCCAATCCACAAGTATTAATTACAAGGGTTTAGGATGGTTTTTTTATGAAAAGAATGTTGCAAAATAACATAATTTTTTTATATAATTTTCTGAAGAATAATAGATTACAAAAGTAAATTTGGAGATCAAAAAGAAAAAGTAACCAAGTCATAGATACACGCAAATGAGATAGAATAGCAATCTACTTTATTACATTCCAAGAAATCAAAAGTATCTTTCTCTTTACAAAATCCCTCTAAGGGAATGGATAAGTATACACATACTATCAAAGATAGATCAACACCTTTAAAACAAGCATCTGAATGATTTGGTTAAGTTATGAAACTTGCTGTCTACAATAGGACCCTGCTGTCAAAAAGAGAATTAGGCTCTGAATGAACTCAAGAATGAATGGAAACTGAAACTATCTCATGAAAACAAAAGAGAAAACCTTAGTATGTTTTTCTCTTTCTATTCTCCCCCTTTATTCTTCCTTCTCATTTGTCTCTTATGCAAATTCCAAATAAGATGAAGTAGTTCAACCACTTTCTTTAGTTAAGTTAGTTAAACTTAACTATTTTAGTTTAGGATAAGTAATAATAATAATAATAGTTAAGGGTCTTTATTTAATAATAACTAAGTAGGTGGGACCCCTTGTGACTCCCTTCTTTTATTCTTTACAAAAATAAACACAATTAGATAATCATTTAAACACATGTCGCCTTGCAGCTCCCATAAATACTTCCAAAATTTGAATATTAAATATAAAAAATAATTCAGATCATATCCAAAAATATGTAAATATCCACATTATCCAAAAAAAATCTTGTTGTCCAAAACGTTCTGCAAACCACTGTCTTCAACAAATCAATCATAAAACACATAAATTAAAATTCATACTTGCCACTCTGAGAGGAAATATTTATACTATCACTGTTGTCCCCTTTGGACTTCCCAGAAGTAGCCTTTGGTTGATTTGAACCTTGAGGATTTATCTCACTAATAACATGGGAACAATCATCCTTCATATCCATACAGGAGGAAATTGATTTTGAAGAGTCATTTGAAGGAGAGGAATGGGAGGAAGTAGCTTTACCTTTATCTTTCACATGGGGGACATCAATTTTAAGTCGTTTTCTAGCATGAGAGGACTGAATAGGTGAATGCACAGGGGAAATTTGAACATTAGTATTTACAGGTGGAGGAGGAGGTAATGACAAATTGGGGCAGCTACAATGGTGAGAGACTATCAGATTGACAATCTCTTGCCATCCATCATTCGCAGGGACTTCTAGTTGCAAGGACACATGAAGAGGCACAAGAATGAAATGGTTGTTTTGAGGCTAGAAGGGAGGTATCTCTGGTCTAGGGTGTACTATTCCCTACCTGATCCAGTTGAAGAACCCAACATGAAATAGCTGGTTCAACTCCTGAGGGTCAACAACAAAATAAATAGAGAATATAGGCCTTCTAGGCCCTCTATGTTAACTTTTCATAGCATTAGGTTAAGCATGTAGTTCATTTCAATTTCATCATGTCTTAACCATAAACAAGAATGTTGCAGCAACCAATATCACAAGAAGAAACACCATGCACAAGTACACAAGATATATCCTGGGAAACCCTTCTCAACAAGGGAGAAAAACCCAGCCAAATCCTTTGCTATATTCTTCAAGAGAAAGACCTTTCACCACCAAAATGAATTATCACACAAGAGGGTGCTTAAGCCCTAGAAACCCTAGCACCCAAGAGAGGTGCACACCCTTGCCAAAGAGAAGTACTTGCTGAAATTACCAAAACAAGTGAGGAGGATATGACTCTACAATGGAGANATCATATTAACATAGGGCCGACATGTACCCTTTACATAATAACTAGGGTTATAGGTAGGTCTGACTCTTGAACAATATATAGCAAAGGATATGATACACCCACTAGTGCTCATCCACTATGGGCCACATCCACGGGGATTCCATAGACCTGAGTCACTACATTACATAGATGAGATAGGTCCTCACACGTGCACTTATTCTCAGGTGTAGGAAGATACTGCAAGTATACAATCTTTCTTCTGTATCTTATCTCTGATGTGAAGGTATTTCATCTCGTCGTGTTTTGAACCATCAGGAGACACTGGAATCTCAAGGAGATTTACACATGGCTCTTAGTTATCATCATAGGATTCATCTCATGTTCAAGTAAATCTGTCGGAAGTTTGTGAAGCGTCATTTCTTCGCACACTCATTGCTATATATACTTTGTCTCTGGTGCACGCAAGGTCACAGAGTTTTGTTTCCTACTGTGTCAGGAAACCCTGGAAGACTTCAAGGTAGAACATCAATCGGATGTGCTCTTTTGGTCCACTGTACTTTATGCTCAATCTGAATCGACATATTTTGAAAACTCAAGTTCACACTGGAGGCATATCTCGGATCATATCCAACTATGTCTTAATACATGTTTTATTGTTTCATAGTGATTTTGTCTCGGTTAACTCATCACATTCACTGTATGGCGTGAATCAAGTCTGGTGTTGACTGGATACATCAGTGATCCAATCAACTGTGGATTAGTCTCGTCTGAATCATCATCAATCTTCTTCTTTAAATCCATCATGGTGAATTTTCATTCTGCCATACTTCTTTAATATTCCCACTGTATATTTTCCTTGAATCAGGAAAATTTCATCAATCCTTTGTCATACTTCTTGTCCCAAGAAGTAGTGTATCGTACTCATATCCTTTATGAAAATTAGAAGTCAATGCTTTCTTGTTTTCAACAACTGGCCTTTCTAAGTAAGTCATCGGGATCAAGTTCTCATCACCAACATTGTATAGGTTTGGATCAACAACACTCTTGCTGAAATCCAAACTCATCAAGAATTTATCTATCTGATATAGATACCAACTGTTAAGGTCCTAACCCGCACATAGGTATATCAATGTATTTGGATGTAATAAAAGTAAATATTAATAATACCTTTCAATAAANCTTCAAGCTTCATGGCATGCCAAAATCTATTGTTTCTGATCGAGACCCAACTTTCATAAGCAATTTTTGGCAAGAACTATTTAAGCTACAAGGCACACAATTGCATCTCAGCTTAGCTTATCATCCCCAGACAGATGGTCAAACAGAAGTCGTCAACAAGTGTTTGGAAACCTATCTGAGGTGCTTTGCATTGGAAAAACAACACCAATGGGCTCAATGGTTACCCCTCGCTGAATGGTGGTACAACACTACATACCATACAGCCACTCGCATGACTCCTTTTGAAGCAGTGTATGGACAGAAGCCACCGTCAGTTCTCTCCTACTTACCAGGTACCTCGAAGGTCCAGGCAGTCGACCACACACTTACAGTCCAAGAATATATCCTTCATACCCTTAAAGAGAACTTGGTCATGGCCCAGAACAGAATGAAGAAGCAAGCAGATCAAGGTCGCTCGGAACGACAATTTGTAGAAGGAGATCAAGTGTTTCTGCGGCTGCAACCATATAAGAAAACTTCCCTCAAGGCCGAGCAGTGTCAAAAGCTAGCACCCAAATTTTATGGCCCTTACACATTTCTAAAGCATGTGGGACAAGTTGCATATCAGTTAGCTCTGCCCAGTCAGTCGAAGCTACATCCTGTTTTTCATGTCTCCTGCTTGAAGAAGGTGATTGGAAACAGGTGCCAACTTCAAACCAACCTTCCAGAGTTAGCAGAAGAAGGATCCATTTGGCTACAACCAGAAGCAATTTTGGACCAGAGGGAGCATCGCCTGGGTCAGCGAACCATCAAGGAAGTGCTCGTACAGTGGAAAGATATGACTCCAGCAGATGTCACTTGGGAACCAGCTACCATTCTGCAGCAGTTTCCACATCTCAAGCCTTGAGGACAAGGATGTTTTTAAGGGGTCGGACATGTTAAGGTCCTAACCCGCACATAGGTAGATCAATGTATTCGGATGTAATAAAGGTCAATATTAATTATACCTTTCAATAAAATAGAATAAGGCGGATGTAAGAAAACCTAATAGAAGCTTCCGCTTCTAGAAGGATCTTCCTCTAGATGCTTCTTTTTAGTATAAATAGGAGTCGAGGGTATGAGAACCCTAGCTTGG
>JASDQU011100498.1:17897-29658 GCA_032191745.1 Picea mariana | reverse complement strand
GAGAATTCCTCCAGAAGCAAACCATAGGCTAGATAGCCAAACAAAGAGTAGCGCATCAATCCCCAAGGATAGCGCATCACAAAAGACTGATCATATGTTCCAAACCCTAGCCAAGAGATATTCAAGCCAACACTGAGATCTTGCTACTGCTGCAGCTGCACCAGCTCTTCCTCCAAACCTGCGCACAAGACTGCAACTGCAGTGCGCACCAAAATGCAGAACTGCAATTCTGAGATGTGACAAATGAGAACTGACGCCCTGTATTTATAGTGGTTCTGCCAGTTTTGCTGGGGCCGACTTCTCCTTCTGGATAAGTGTCTGTTCAGTGTATTATTATAATTTCTGGTCGACTTCTTCTCTTGGAGGCTAATAGCCTAATATAAATTATCTTCTTGAGCCGACAAGACTTCTAGGGTTATTAGCCAACTCATTAGGGTTTCTCTTGCTTCCCAGAGTCTTCTATTCTCGTCAGGTTCACACGTGGGTGGGGGTAAATACCTCCCGCAGCTACCATAATATTAACACCAACGATCCAGATTAACTTCGGATCCTGGGACTTCAAGAAACTTGTCTCCTCCACAACACACACCTAAAAACTTCTGAAATCGTGAAGTTCGAAGGACTTAAAGGGTTAACACCTGCACACCTTCTCTAGATTTGACGATCGTGAAAGGTATGGCTCCTCCCTGGGATGATCTCGTTTGCTCAACCTCCAAACAACAGGGATTCTTCCTTTCGAGAACTAAATCTCGCTATCCTTCCCGAGCTTTGTCAACTTCAAAGGACTTAGGCTCTAGCGCACACTTTGTGCTACTTCTCCTGAGCTTGAGACTTAGAAAATTATTTCGTGCACTCCCTGGACTCACTCTCCTTGAGTATTTTTCAACACTTCACTAAGTGTTGGCCCTGTGCACACCTTCCATGGGTCTCTCCTTCGAGCTTTTATACTCAGATGAGTATATGTGCACTCCTTGTACTCACTATATGAAATTTCACTCTATCTCTCCTGAGCTATTGAGCCTGAAAACAACTCTGCCTTCGCACTCCTTGTGTGGCACTGTGCATTCCTTGCACCAGGATTTCAAAAGAGAAACAATTGAAACTTATAGAACATCAATGGTTCATTCATTAACCAATAAATGCACACACAGGCATATAAACATAGAAAACAAAAAGCATAACATTACCCAGATAACTCAGAGATAAGCAAACTCATACATGTGAAGCAAATCTCCTCTATTATATTCCTTCAGCAAAACATTTACAGAGATCTAAACAACCTTCATCTTCTCTCCACAACAATTCTCTTCAACCGCTCTCAGCAAAATAGCAAGTACAATTCAACAACCTCCTTGGGAATAGATTACATACATTTATACGTGGAGGGGATTCTCGAGCATTCCTTCCGACTAATCTAGTGCTTTCACATCACAATTAAAGCATTCCATCACTAAGCTTATTACAATTTAATGATCAACAAAATAGCAAATAAAATTCAACAGCCTCCTTTGGGCATAGATTACATACATTTATACGTGGAGGGGCTTCTCGAGCCTTCCTTCCGACTAATCTAGTGCTTTCACATCACAATTAAAGCATTCTATCACTAAGCTTATTACAATTTAATGATCATTTACAATAGATACGAGTCGATGCTTGAAATCCCATATGTATTAAAAGCAATTGTGTTCCCCTGGGGCTCATACAATGGCTCTTTTCTCAAAATCTTGAAAGGGACTTAAATTACAATACTTTCAAAATATCTGAGTGATGCACTATCCTCAGAATCAAAACCAATCTCAATGCGCATGCTGAATGTTGAGCTGTCCTCCACTTGGCCTTGTTGAATGTTGATGGTGATGCTCCTACATCATACTCCTCTAGATAGAAGATTCATGGAATCCTATCCATGAGCTCCCCCACCATCTTTCCATGCTTCTGGATATCAGTTTCAGTTATCCAACTAGCATCTTCTGCCGAATGATCTTTCCACTTAACCAGATACTCATAATAAACTTTTCTCTTGGTCTTCTTAGCAATCCTCTGATCTAAAATCTTCTCTATCTGTGGCTTCTCTGTTATGGGCATTTTTCGCTTCCACTGAATCTCCTCTTGATCCTCTGTCCCTTCTGTATCATCCATTTTGTAAGGGTATAAGTCTACTACATTGAATATTGGCGATGTTCCAATGTCCTCTGGCAGTTCAACCTCATAAGCATTTGCAACAAATTTTCTAAGGATCTTACAAGGTCCTATATTTTTCATCTTCAACTTGTTATATTTCCCTTTCGGAAATCTTTCCTTCCTCGGATGTGCTAAGACTTGATCTCCAATTTCAAAATTAACCTATCTTCTTCTCTGGTCTACTTTGTTTTTTAATTTATGGCTTCTATTCTGTAGATGTCCTTTGATTAGATCATGCAACTTCTGCATTTTTGCAAAAAAATTCTCTGCTTCTGGACTTTGGAATTCATCTCGTCCCAAATCCCTCAATTATGAAATTCCTCTTGGATGCATCCCATATACTATATGGAATGGACTTTTACCAGTACTCCTATTTGGTGAGTCATTATATGCAAACTTTGTTTGGGGCATAATTTGATCCCACTGACTGTTATTTTCAGTGACCAAAATCCTTAACAAATTCCCTAAGCTTTGATTCACTACCTCGGTCTGTCCATCTATCTGAGGATGATATGCTAAGCTGAAAGACAAACTTGTCCCCAGCTTCTTCCACAAGGTCCTCCAAAAGTGTTCCACGAATTTAGTATCTTTGTCTAAAACTATGCTTCTTGGAAACCCATGCAATCTCACAATCTCCTTGAAAAACAAATTCATTATGTGAGTAGCATCGTTGGTTTTGTGACACGGTATGAAATGTGCCATCTTCAAAAATCTGTTAACCACCATAAAGATTGAATCACTTCACCTCTCGGTTCTTGGCAATCCTAGAAAAAAATCCATACTTATGGCATCCCATGGCGTGTCTGGAATAGGAAATGGTTGATACAATCCAGTGTTATGTTTCTTTCCTTTAGCATACTAGAAGATTTTGCATCTGTCCACGAACTTCTTTATATCAGACCTCATACTTGGCCAAGAGTATGAAGAACTCAATTGTGCATACATTTTATCATGAACGAAGTGTCCAACCAATCCTCCACTACGTTTCTCCTTTAGAAAATTATCCCTCATTGAGCATTTCATAATACACAACCGACTTCCTTTGAACAACAGTTTGTCTTGGATCAAAGACTCCATCCATTGATTTATGTCTCTTAGCAAAGGGTTCCCACATGCTTCATAAGCTTGTTTGAAATTCAGGGCTTCTTGATACATCTCCTTGAGGTTTTCAAATCCCAACGTCTCCACTTGGAATTCTTGCAAGATCAAACATCTCCTACTCAAAGCATATGCAACTTTGTTAGTGCTTACACTAACATGCTTAATAACAAAAGTAAAATTTTGCATGAATTCTACCCATTTGGCATGTCTCTGGTTCAATTTCTCTTGTCTGGTTATAAACTGCAAAGCATGATTGTCAGTATACAAGGCAAACTCCTTTGGGATAAGATAATGCCTCCACTTTTTCAAAGCTTGAATCACAACATAAAATTCCTTGTCATATGTTGAATACTTCCTCTTAAAATAATTCAGCTTCTCATTGAAATAAGCAACATGCTTATTATCGTGACTTAAAACTGCGCCAATGGCTACTCCACTTGCATCACATTTTACCTGAAAAGTCTTCTTAAAATTTAGCATAACTAAAACAGGTTGTTATGTTATCTTTTCTTTCAACACTCTAAATCCCTTCTCAGCTTCTTCTGTCCAATTAAAAGATCCATGTTCCTTCTTTATGGTATCCAGTATGGGTGCACAAATACTACTGAAATTCTTAATGAATAAATTTCTATAAAAACTCGCCAACCCATGAAAACTCCTTACTCCAAACATGCTTCTTGGAGAAGGCCATTCTCTAATTTCCCTCACCTTCTTTGGATCCATCTTCAATTCATTTGAAGAGATTACGAACCCCAAATACACAAGGTTTGTTTTCATAAAGAACATTTCTTCAAATTAACCAACAACTTTTCCTACTGCAACCTCCTCAACACCAGTTTCAAGTGTCTCAAATGCTCTTCTTCAATCTTACTGAAAAATAGGATGTCATCTAAATAAACAATCACAAACTTACCAATAAAATCTTTAAGTACTTCATTCATTAACCTCATAAACGTACTTGGGGAATTTGTTAAGCCAAATGACATAACAAGCCACTTATACAATCCTTCATTTGTTTTGAATGTTTTTTTCCATTCATCTCCTTCTTTCACCCTTATCTGATGATAACCACTCTTCAAGTCTATCTTGGAAAAGTAATTAGCTCCACTCAAGAAATCCATTAGATCATCCATTCTGGGTAAAAGAAATATATACCTGATGGTTATCTTATTGATGGCTCTCGAATCCGTGAACATTCTCCAACCTCCATCCTTCTTCGGACTCAACACAGTTGGTACTGCGCACATGCTCAAACTTTCCCTGATCAAACCTTTATCCAACAACTCTCGAGCTTGCTCCTTGACCTCTTCATTCTCTCGAGGGGTTAATCTGTATGTTCCTTTGTTTGGTAAACTTGCTCCTAGAATAAGGTCAATATGGTGACTGATACTTCTGACGAGCGGTAAAGTGTGAGGTAACTCATCCACCACAATATCAACAAACTCATCCAATAACTCTTGAACTTCTACAGGCAAATAATTCATAGAAGTGCTTGTGAGAATGACTCTCGGCTTAGCCACAACAATAAACTACATTTTCTGGTCTTTCTTAACTTCTTTCAAGAGCTCATTCCCACTCATGAGAAGTCTACTAGGACTAGCTTCCTCTTTGATTCCTTTATTTTCTATTGGAAACAACATATGCTTACACCCATTCTTATCAAGGGTATAATTGTTCTTTCTCCCATCATGTATGACATTCCTGTCATATTTCCACAGTCTTCCCAACTGAACATGATAAACATCCTTAGGTATGGCATCGCATAAAAATTCATCCTTATAGCCACCTATCTTAAACTCAACTTTACATTGTTGACTTACCATGACTTGGTGTTCTTTCTACAACGACGACACCTTGTACAAATTCAGATGTGCAGTGATCTCCAACTTCAACTTTTCCACCATCTCTATGGATACCAAATTATCAGTGCTCCCACTGCCTATGATCACCTTGCATACACGGTCTCTGGTCTTGCAAGCAGTTTTGAACAAACTGTTTCTCTGGACTAGTCATCGTACCTATTTATATGGCTTTACGAGATCTTTCCTCATCATGAATGATCTTCCTTCTTCCACTGCTTTTGCCTTCATCTCTGTCTCCACATTCTTCTTTCGTGCTTTAGAAATGTGAGCTTCTCCACCTCCTGCATTCTTCTTTTCAGGACATTCCCAAGACATGTCTCTTGTTTTTCCACTGGCATAGCACTTCACTTCTCCTCCTCTGCCTCTTCCTCTACCTTTGGGAAAATAATTTCTTAATCCATAATGTCCTCCTCTAGAACTTCCTCCTCTCTATGTCTGACTGTTATGCCTTTTGATAATTTTGAAATTCATCATGTTTTCAGGGAAAGGAACATGATAGTAGATGAGCTTTCAAAGGACATATTGCTTATGGAGCAGGGATAATGGATGATTTTATAGTAAAACAAAGACATTTTCTTTGAGTACTACCACAGGTCTTTTATTGAAGCTCTACATCACTAGTTTTTTTCCTCTTCTGGTTTTGTTCCACAACAGTCTCTATATCCAGTTTTTTGATTACATGTATGTTCCCCCTAGATCTGGGCTATTTTGTATGTGACAAGAGCAATTCTATATATCGTTTTTTTATGTCCAACTGGTCAACACTTTTTGTATATGTTTTTTCATGATGATATAAGAAGTTGGGTTGCATCTCCGTGGCTCAGTTATATGTCTGTCATCAAGGCACCTATTATGGTATATGTATTCGGGATGTTGTTTACTAAAATTGAAAGACTACGACGCTTTGGTCTATATGTGCCCTTGTGGTTTGGGCATATCCCAGGAAATGCATTACTTTTCATGCATCTACAAAATCTAATTTTCTTTCCAATGAAATAAAATTACGCTTTGTTCTGAGGATTTTTTTTTTAAACTTTTTGTTGGTTATATTGTTTAAAAGGGTTGGATAAAATAAGGAGATTGGTTAAAGGAGTTTGATGAGCATATGCAACCAATGTATTTTATAAAGTTGGATGAGATAAAGAGATTGGTCAAAGGAGTTCGCTGAGATAAGTGATGATGTGGTTCATTTCTTGACTCCTCCTTGAACTTCTTTATCCAATCTCTTTTACACAATTTATTGTTTGTTGGTTGTATTGTTTAAAAGGGTTGGATAAAATAAGGAGATTGGTTGAACGAGTTTGATGAGCAGATGCAACCAATGAATTGCATAATTGCATAAAGGAGTTGGATGAGATAAAGAAACTGGTCAAAGGAGTTAGATGAGGTAAGTGATGATGAAAGCAAGTAATAAATGATTAAAGGATTTGAATGAGGAAGTAAGGTGTATTATAAAAAGAATTAAGGACATTACGATTTCAATTTCCAAAAGTTTATACTATAATCAAAAGGAAGTTCTACATGCTTACAATGTTCAAATAGTAAATGAAAATGTGTATGTGATTGACTCAGATTTAATGGTGAATGTGACTCAACAACATGGTGTAAGACCTCTTTTGGATCAACCTACAACTTTACTTGAAAGAGTGCTCAATTATGTGCATGTATCAAGATACATGAAAAATCTATTAAAGTACATTTGAACATATGTGTGCATTTGTTTATCATGGGTACATGGTTGTGATCCATGAACCCTTATCATGATGCCATTATAGCCAAATGCAATGAATGTGTGTGGGGGGTGTTGTAATGTGATTGGAAGCAAGCATGGTTGCTAGCCCTAGTATCTAACAACTTATCTAGGATATCCATGCTAGACCATACCAAGGATATTTCACAACTACCAATCTTGGACTAGCCAAGCATCATATGTTACTTGGGTGAGAGGTTGAAAGGATGAGTAGAAATGAGTTTAAAACACACACACAAAAAAAAACTTTTAACATTCAAAAATTACCTTATCCCTAAAAAAAAATAAGGTTTAGATTTGAAATATCACTAGGGATAAAAGCCAATGGTCAATTATCCCCTACTTGATTGGTTATAGTGCCCATATGTGTCCTTACCCTTGAGAATAAAGTGATGAGTTATAAATAAACTATGTAAATCTCTTTTCATCCTTATCCTTGAGACTATAGTGAAGAGTAATAAAAAAAAACTATATAAACCCCGTTTCATCCTTTTAAGGGATGCTTAGAGATAAAGAATTCTTGGTAGAGTTATCTTAGACACCTTCTTGGTTAATGCTTTAAAATGGCTTATGAAGTCTTGATCTTGTTTGATTAGTGATAGTTGGTGCATGTTTATGTGATTTTTGGGGTGTATTACCATGAAATTGTTTCTAGAGAGGTTTAGAAAGTGTTGTGATCAACCATTTAGATCTATATTTTGGTTCAACTTACTAAGAGGGTTGAGAACTATCTTTTTGTAGTAAACGGTGAGGTCAAGTAACATACTTCATAATTGTTTAAAGAAGTTCGAAAACCAAAAGTACCGAAGAGGTGATGCGGTGATGCTAGGTTACCATTCTCCATAAGTTCTTGGGAGAGTCTAACAACCAAGAGTTCAAAGGTCATTGGAGAGTGATGTCTTGAGTTTATCGACCTTGAGTCTAGGCTAGTTGTGGGACCTTTGAGTTGTTAATGGTTCCATGCTTAGACCATTGCAATATTTCCCATGGCTCATGGGTGCAATTAGAACTCAATCATTATGGTTGGGCAGTTCATGGAAAGATCAAACATGGCATCCTCAATTTTGGTGTTCATTCTTTTTTCTCAAATAAATTATTTGTTTTATTGTTATCTATTTGTATTTCCATAATTAAATTCATTGTTGTTTATCTTATTGCTTTTTATTGAAAAAAATTAAACATTATGTTTTGGCAGATCATGGAAAGATCGGCCATGGCATCTTCAAATTTGTTGTTCATTCTTACCAAATAAATTATTTGTTTTATTGTTATCTATTTACATGCTTCCATAATTAAATTCATTGTTTTTTATCTTATTGATTTTTATTGATAAATAAATAAATATGAAATTGAGATTTGAACCTCAAGCTTTTTGGAAGCCAAGGTAGGTTACTACTCTTAGAGAGTTGTGATTAATGTAGGATCCAAATTTCAAAGACACTAATTTATCCTATGTAGGAAGTAGCTAGGGAAAATGGAAAACATGTATAATGTACTCTATTCCTATGTATAATGTATTATGTTCCTATATATATTCTTAATATAAAATGGTAATTTGTACAATTTGAAAAGGTTATTAGTGGTGGAGTATGTATAGTCTTTAGTGCTATGTTTGATAATGGGGCCAATGTGAAATATTAGTTGTAGCAAGGATTAATGTTTAATTGTTTTTATATATGAGTAGAACCAAAGGTCAAAGGTGTGGTAGTAATACAAATTTGCAAAATCATAAAACTATAACTCACAAAGATACCGAAAATATTAAACTATGATATATTAAAATATAATCAAGATCGAGAATTGTACCATGGAGTAGCTTGCTTCAACACTAGTCTTCTCTATTCTCCAAATAAGAGTTTCTATGTGCTTTACATCTATTTTCCAAATAAGAATTCTCCAACAAATTTATTGATAGACTTGATCTAAACATAAGTCATTGATTAAGGTGATCTCAGTGTTTTACAATCTACCATAGCTTCCTTTTTCATCACAACACTAGGCATTCTCTTCCACGTGCTTCACCTCTATTCTCCAAATAGGAGTTCTCTAACAGACATTATCTCCCATAGCTTTCGTTTTCATCACAACACTAGGCATTCTCTTCCATGTGCTTCACCTCTATTCTCCAAATATGAGTTCTCTAACAAACATTATTGATAGACTTAATATAATCATATGTCATTGATTAAGATAATGACATTTTTTCCAATCCCCTATAGCTTTCTTTTCATTACATAGTAGCACATATTCTTCTCATCCTATATCAAATTTTCTAACCCATGCCTCTAGTAACCTCCTTTGTTAACCATTATCTCCTCCTCTAGGGTGGAACTCTCCTCACTACTTCCATCATAAATAATAGATACATTTTCAAACCTTATTCAATCTACTTTACCATGAAAGTGTTTGATCTTTAATTCAATTTGACTTTAGATTGAGCAATTTTCTTATTTAAATTGGTTATTAAGGTAACAACATCCATATTGTCTAGTTGTCCTTTCTAGACAATCACAAAAGCTCAATTTATTTTTCAATGGAAGAACTAGTTAGTGTTTGTTTCTCATATCTACTTATTTGTTGTAATAACTAGCATAACCACATAAAATGCAGTGGATATATGTTAATCGATGTATATAAGCATCTTTTATGTGCACAATCACATTTCTTAACAAAAATATATATTTAATATACACTAAACATTGACTATATTATTGATTAACTTAACCACAATTGTGATGTTTGATATACACTAAACATTAATTATGTTATTGATCACTTTCTTATAACATTGACTATATTATTGATTAACCTAACCACAATTGTGATGTTTGATATACACTAAACATTAATTATGTTATTAATCACTTTTTTAAGAAGGTTATTAATATTAATAACTACTTACAACTTTAGTTTAGAAAGTATTAATAACTACTTACAATAGTTTAGAAATGAAAAAATTCCATTTTAAATAATAACAATTGAAAAAATGGTTACCATTAATCTTTTCCTTATAATTAAAATATTAATTAATCTCCTTAATTATAATTAAAATATTAATTAATCTCATAAGCAAACCAACCATATGGTTATGCTTACTCAATTGCACATATTTAAAAACTAAAACATACAATTCTCCAATTACACATATATTATAACTAAAACATACCACTCCGAATTTGGCAATTTCAACAAGTAAAACCCTTACAATCCCTTATGATAAGTCCCTTTTCAAAAGCTTGACATGTGGTCATATTATGGACTAGGGATGGGCCAAATCTGTGTTATAATAAAAACATACTAACTAGAAGTATTATAAGTTTGTCATGTAAGTAAGTTTTTGCACTAGTTAAAAAAACTCCTATGTTGAAAATATCGTCACTTTAAGATATCTAATCATTCTTCGTCTATCTAGTGTGGTATACTTGGGTGTTTCACTTATTAACAAACTTGGTGCATCCTTATTTGAAGTGAACATGTATGTGTAATAGAATGGTCATATTTATTTATTAGTCCCTGCCACAGCAGGGATTATAGCCATCCATTCGCAGTCAAACATAGTTGACTCCATTGTGTTAAAAAAAAAATCTTATTAAAATGATTTTTTTCAAATTTCAAAATTTTTTTTATATTTTTTTAAATTTCAAATTCTATATTTTTTTAAATTTCAAATTTTATATTTTGTGATTGGTCACAAAGGTGGATGTGACTAAATACCCCTTCCTTGATGTGACATTTTTTTTTTAAATTAATAAAAATAAATAAAAACTTAATATCTCCACTTATCTCTTATCTCTTATCTCATCAGAGGTTTGTGGTGATTGGTGTGCGGGCAGTCACAATCTCATCACAAGTTTGTAGTGATTGGTGTGTGGGCGGATGACGTTGCCCATAACATTTCTAAGAATCTTGTATCCCACCCACGTACTTTGAGACTATGATTGATAAGATTTGAGACTGTGCTTTGTACCTATCGTACCTATACTTTAAAGGAATGCAATTAATTTATTTTTTAATATACAATAAATTCAATGCTTGGTACATTTTACTAAATGCATTGCAACCTTCTAGATCCTTGAATTGGAGGAATTCTTTGAAGCGTATGGAAAGGTTTGAAGGTATCAATTTCTTACCCACGTCGGACTGTGACACATGCATCCTATATCCCACTAAATGCTTAGAACCCATGTCCAAACCTGCAAAAAGCAATGAAACTAGGTGCAAGTGCCATTCTCTTCTAGTTATAATTCTGCACTAAAACAGAACTACATCTCTTTGCTTAAGAACGTGTAATGTCCCTTTCCAAATAGGAGCTCCAGAAAAGGAGGTTTAATGGTCTAAACCATCCCGTTAGACTATAGCCAAGGCCAAAGAGGGGTAAACAGGGTTACTAGAGGTCACTCTAGTCACAGGTGTTATATTCGGAAAGTGGCATTGAGCTAACAAGGGTTAACAACACTTCTAAGTCATTATGAGCTAAAAATAGAATTCAACAGTGAAATAGGGTTTCAGCAGTGATTTAGGGTTTCAACATGATTTAGGGTTTTGGAAAGCTATAAAGGAAGGGTCAGCGACCTAATTCATCATTATGCAAATCATGAATTGTCATTGAGGAGAAAAGGCACATCTCAGGAGAGATAGTTTAGTGTATTCCAGGAGGAAGACACCAGTTGGCTGATTTCGGTGTTGAAAGACACACCGTAGTCACCGGGAAGATCATCCGGGGCTTCTATCATTCTTCATTGATTCCGCAATGCTCCCATATTTCGGGTATTATCTTTTAGTTGCTTATTTGTATTCTGGCTAAGATCCTTTTGTCTTTTGATCTAGCCAAGTGTTGTTATTTTGTTCAGCCGCAGTTGCTTAT
>JASDQU011100498.1:0-11886 GCA_032191745.1 Picea mariana | reverse complement strand
ATGTAGGAAAGCAGTTTTAACATCTAATTGCTCCAACTCCAAATCAAGCAATGTAACTAATGCTAACACAATTCGAATTGAAACAATCTTTACAACTGGTGAAAAAATCTCATGAAAGTCAATACCTTATTTCTGAGAATATCCTTTTGCAACCAGCCTTGGCTTGTACCTCTCCACCTTATCATCAACACCTTTCTTCAGCTTGTAGACCCACTTGCAACCTACAGTTTTACTGTCTCTTGGAAGCTCTACCAAGTCCCATGTAGTATTCATCTCTAATGCTTTCATTTCATCCTTCATCGCTTCTTTCCATTTATCATTGTTTGAACCCTTCACAGCTTCCTGATAGCATGAAGGTTCATCATCATTAGTACTTAAAGAAACTGATGAAACGAAATCATCATACCTTCTTGGAGGAACTCTGACCCATGTAGACCTCCTTAGGGAAGTTTGTGGTTCATCCACAATTTGTTGAATGTCATCATCATCCATGTTTTCTTCTGCAGGAACTTCTTCATGAACATCTTCAGAAACTTGTTCATGTTCATTTTCATTTGTATTTGAACTGGTTTCAAACTGAATCTGTTGATACTTAGGTGCTTCTTGTTGTTTCATTTGAACATCTACATTTGATTTGATGAGAGATTATTCATCAAATATTACATCTCTGTTAATGGTGATCTTGTGGGCAGTAGGATCCCACAACCTGTACCCCTTAATACCATCACCATATCCAACAAAGATAAGTCTTTTTTTATTTTGGATCTAATTTAGAACGTTGATATTTCGAAATTAGAGCATAGGCATCACAACCAAAAACTTTAAGATTAGAATAATTACAAGGGTGACCTATCCATACCTCCTCGGGAATTTTGCATTCTATCATTGTTGATGGTGATCGATTCACCAGATAACAAGATGTATTTACTGCTTCTGCCCATAGTTCCTGTTGCAAATTGGCATTACTAAGCATACTCCTTACTCTCTCTAGAAGAGTCTTGTTCATGTGTTCAACAACTCCATTCTGTTGAGGAGTATAGGCAGTGGTTTTATGCCTATTGATCCTAAATTTCTTGCAATAATTCTCAAACTCCATTGACGTAAATTCACAACCATTATTTGTTCTTAAACATTTAATGGATCTACCAGTGCTCTTTTCCACTAAAGCTCTAAACTGCTTGAAAATTGTAAATACATATGCCTTACACTTTAACATATAGATCCACACCTTCCTAGAGAAATCATCTATAAAAGTTACAAAATATGATGATCCTCCATATGAAATAGTAGGGGATGGTCCCCAAACATCAGAATGGATATAGTCTAGGATTCCTTCACTGGTGTGTCTTCCAGTTTTAAATCTCTGCCTATTATGTTTTCCATAAACACAGTGCTTGCAAAAATCTAACTTTAAAGACTTTAGGCTAGGAAGTAACTTGCGATCAGTTAATACCTTTAATCCTTGTTCGCTCATATGACCCAACCGTTGATGCCATAGTCGAACAGAATCATTGTCGTTCTCAGACACCACTGCCGCATGATCTGATTCAATTCTCCCTTCTAACAAAAACAGGTTACCAACGTTCTTTTCTTTCATAACCAGTAGAATTCCTTTTTAGACCTTCATGAATCCACCTTGAACAATAGTCTTATAACCTCCTATGTCTAAGACTCCCAAATAGATTAGGTTCTCCCTAAGATCAGGTACATGTCTTACATCAGTTAGTATATTAACAGTTCCATCAAACATTTTAATTCAGATGCTACCAATTCCCACAACTTTAGATGAAATATCATTACCCATGTAAACTACTCCATCATCTATAGACTGGTAAGTAATAAACCAGTGTCTATGAAGACACATGTGGTTTGAAGCACCGGAATCTAATAGCCACTGTTGATCATGACGTGAACCAGTACTAATTGATAAAACTTCATCGACTATACCTAAACCTATTGTTGAACCTGTTTCGGTTGCATTTGCTTCCTTCGTCTCTTTTGGAGGGTCTTCTTTGGAGGCTTGTTGTCACTTCCAACAGTCCTTCTTCAGGTGTCCAGATTTGCCACAAAACCAGCACTTGAGCTTGCTCTTTCTACCCTTCGACTTTGACCGAGAGAAATCCCTCTGACCCTATCCTCTTTCTTTAGGTCTGCCTCTGATCACCTTCGACTTTGACCGAGAGAAATCCCTCTGACCCTAACTTATTCCTCCACCCTTTTTTTCATATTATATTTGAATCCAAAATATAATAAACTTTGAACCCTCCACGTGACTTCACTTTAAAAAGAAAAGTCAACCCCTTCATCCATTCAAAAAATAAACCATACCTTAAATTTCTTTCACGCCAATTATTTTTTTTTGTTTGAAGGAGCTGCAGCACCTCCCGAGTGAGTGGACTGCGTGCGTGCTTCAAAGGGCCTCCGCAACGCCCTTATGGTTTGACTGCGGAAATCAAAAAACTTACACGGGGAGTTGCCGCACCTCCTGATGATGCCGCGACCTCCGAGAGGAGAGAACTGCGGAAATTTGGAGATCTACGCACTTTAAAAAAACAAATTGATGTCTTTGATTGCCTTTTCCTCAAACCCGTTTTGATACCACTTGTTATATTTGTAAATGCGGAAACACAAATATCATAAGACAATCAATAATAATGGAGACAAGAAACACAACAATTTATGTGGTTCACCCAAACTTTGGACTACGTCCACCAAGCATAGCTATCGATTGTCTTATTACTCAGAGCAAGGAGATTACAGGCTCATACTCATCTCATCCACCTCATTACACCATTTCCCCAATTCCCCTTTATGCCTCTACTGACTTACATCAATAATGAACAGAATTAGATTAGTTACATAACTATTCTCTAATCTTGTGCGTTCATACCAAATTAGTAAATTTGGTTGAACAAACTACTACATGATAGGCTCTACTAAATCTGCTCAGATCTTCTAAATCTGAGAAATTTGTTGACATATTCAACACACGCCACGTTTCACTTACCACTTGCTTTATGTTTCCAAGGATTTGTACTATTATAATTCTAGTCATAATTTAGTCAAGTTGTGTGTTATTATTGAAAAAAACTGCGTTTATTAATTGAATCAAGTCAACTGTTTTTTGGAAAACTAAATTGTGTTATAAATTGTTTTCCAACTATATCCAATCTTTTTAACTGGTTTACAAAATCAATCATCTACTTTGTAGTTGGACTTTCCAATCATGTGTAATTATAATTGAATTAAAAAACCTAATTAAAATATATATATTTTATAATTAAAATTTATACTAAAAACTTACTTAAACTTGAATATGATTTTATATATATATTAATTCAACTTGAATATGATTTTTTATATATAACTTTTTATATATATTAATTCACAGTTGCCATTGACATTGAACCATATGAAACAATTTAAGTTGTATGATGAAACAATTTAAGTTGTATGATGATGATGGATGTTCTTTCCATATTTGTTATTATTAAATTGAAGTTATTGGATTTGGATTAATCTAAAATTTAAACAATCAAGAATTTATTTTTCTTATTTTTTTTAAATGAAAGTAATTTGAAGTTTTAAAAGAATTTAAGTTATGTGATAATAATAAATATTTTTTCAAAATATTTGTTGTTATTACTATAAATTTATTAGTTTTTTATTTAGTAATAAAGAGAAAATTCTTCCACAATATTACAACAATGAACCTAAAGAGTGTATTTTTCCAAGTCACTTTATAATTAAATATTAAATACTAATATTCAATACCAAAAACATATCCATTACATATATTCGATATTAAGTCTTGTTCTCCTCACACCAACCATTTCAGTGATAAACTAATTATAAAAGTTAGATGAAGTCCTTTATCCAATTGTATTTTCATATTAATTTGTTTTTTAATAATTTTAAGTGTAATTTATATTTTATAAAAGAAAATTTATAATTGTTATTTAAATGATAATATAATTTTTTTTAATTATTTAGTTTTAAAAAATAGTATAATTTGTTGTTGTTGTTATTATTAAAAAGCTTAATTTTTATTAAAAGAAAATAAAAATTACATTCTAAATAATGTATGGGGAGAGTATGAATTTAGTCCGAAAATCTTTTCAACCCAAGAGAAAGAAAGACACAACAAAAATGGCCCTCTAAAAACAACCTCATCCAGACCCACATAGACCATATAGAAGCCAACATAAATCCAGTTAAAAAGCAGTAGGTCTAAATAATAAACATATGATCAAGGAGAAAAATCTCATCCCTAAGCGCCAAAAGAAAGCAACCAATCACCAAGATAAACACTGGTACCAAACCATAAGTGCAAGACAAAACCCCTAGAAACTGCCAAGAACGAGTTGTGAAAGTAATCCCCCAAAGGATCTCTAAAGGCCATACAGACCAGGTCAAAGCGGTATGCAAACCTCTCTTTACAAGGAACAAAAGAAATGAAAGCACCATAAGCACCCCTGTTCCCTTAATCTGCAATAAGGCTGCCCAAACCTCCATGAAGCCAAAGGTAGAAAGATCAACAAAACGACACGCCCAAAAATAGGACCTCAAAGTGCAGCCTAAACCCTCAAACAACAATGCATGCCCACAGGAAGGATCTCAATGCACTGATCCACCCACCAAAGGAAGAAGGAAGAGCATGCTCGCGAACATGAAACAAAAAAAAATACACCAACACCCATCACACTTAGCTACAGAAGAAAAATATCTTCAAAAACCCTGAAACCCAACACCAAAGATACCGAGACACGACACCAGTGCCCTTGTAGCATAGGAACCTAATCTCTGAACATACATCATACCCTGAACATAATGGCAATGGACGAAGAAACTGAGCTAATGGAGGTGGCCCACATTTGACGCTAAGGAAAGACCACACCAAAAGGAGGCACCTGAGACAAAAGACAAGGCAAAATGTGTAGCCGACAAGGATATATGAGAAAGAAGCACTAGATATGGAGGGAGGATGAGCTCTGCTCCCACACCATCACACCACAAAGGGGCTTCACGCAAATTCAACCACTTCAAAAAATCCATAGGCGGCCCTCCAAAAACAATGCCAATGGAATACCCCGGATGGGGTGTTATTGCAAACTAGGTGTCAGGTGGATCGGACCGACGACGACCACCATGGCGCCAACCACGTGACAGGTGCGTGCCACCCCCTCCCGCCATCGTCGTGCATTTAAAATAGCCTCGCGCTAACCAGGGCGCCATTAATCTTAGTGCGCCCTGCTCTGGCTATCCATCCCTTTGATGGATCAAAGCTATTGAACATAATTTACTCTTCTCATGCATGTATTCCTCCACCAACGATCTCGGCATTATGAACTTCACCAGGTGTGCTCGCAGCTTCATTCATCCTCGGTCGAGTCCTCCAACGGACTGAGCTCCCCCCAGCTGTTCCTTCGCTACCTCTCCCTCCTTCCTGCGCTTGATAGCCTTCACAACGTCTTAGACATGTCCAGACAAAGGGGAAATCCAAAAGCAGCTCGGCTTGGTAGCCCAGTTGACCGCGCTTGGCTCTTCATCCCTCGCCTGCACCCTCCCACAATTCTTCACCCTCTTCACCCTCCTCTCCATCCTCTTCGACGCAGTCTGTCCATAGCCTCAGCAACCTCCTCCCCCTTTCCATGCCTTTTGCATGCAGGCTTGAATGGTTTGATCTCTCCGAAATATCTCTGGGTTTCAACCCAGGGCCACTCTCAGATTTGGCCTCCACCTCGCAACCAATTATAGTCGTTCCTCACAATTCGCCTGCGAACACGCCAACCCATTCGCCCCCAGCCCAACCACACTGCGCCCAAACTCAGAGTGAAGGATATGGAGCCAGCCATGGACCACAACAAGAGCCTCACTGTTGCGTTGACTCTGCATTAGGCTCCAAATTGTAAGAAGGCCTTGCAATTCTACAAGGCCCAGTCTTTGAATTATGACGGGACTTGGACGACCTGCGATTTTGGATGGAGATCTTGGATGGGAAGGTGACGCAATTCCTGCAAATTCTCTCAGCACTGTAGGGAGCATGCCACCCCACAGCTGAAGAAGCAAATGCAACCAAGGTTGAGCCGTCGATTCTGACGCCAGTTGCGCACGTGACTACGGATGAAGAAGCGACATCGATTGAGGAGGAAGCATCAGCAATCGAGGACCCAACGCCACCTCCCTGGACGCGTGGCCACACTACAAGCCTACCACCTGATTTGCATAGGTGTCTCTATGCATGGTTAGCGGGGTGTTTAACTTTTATTATGCCACATAGGGCCTATAGTCATATTTTGTATGTTTCAACTTATGTCAGTGTTAGAAGAAAGGCCAATTCGATCTCCCATAGGGGGTTGTAAGTTTTGTATTTAGACGTCGTAACTTTTATGACTGGTAACTTAAGACTTTGGTTCTTGACCTGTTCGGCTGGTTGAACTGGTTTCCCCTCGGGGCAGTTCAATTTTTACAGTCTGGAACAAAACGTTGATACTGTAATTTTTGCTTTTTGAAGGCTTTTTATACAATCTTACTTGCAAAAAAAAAAAACAATGCCAATGGAATAACGAAGAAGAGAACACCAGTTCGGCTAAAAGAAGTGTAAGGGTCACGAACACACTTCGAAATTCTAAAGCCAAGGCTCCCCAAAAAGAATACCACGAGAAGTTACAGGACCTACGAACACGATCCCGAAATCCATCTACAGTATCCCAACCCCCGAGCTTGAACGCCAAGTTGTGAATGAAAAAAGGAAAGCGGGACTGCAACAAAGCTATGTTTTGCGGCTAGGGTTTCCCCCAACGGCAAAGCCACAACTCTCGTATTTGTTGTTGTTATTATTGTTGTGTATATCACTAATTTTATATACACATTTTTAAAAAGTTTAATGTAATTTATGTTATATATATTTATTTTTTATTTTTTATTTTTTATATCAGGATATAAGTTATTTTTTTAATGTTAATTGGGTATAATTTAAGTGGTTATTTTCTTTATTTGAATATGGAGAAACTTCTGTCAGGTAAAAACTTTGATGATCTTATTCAAGTTTTACCACTATCTATTCTTGGTCACATATATCATTGTCATTATTTCTGGAGAATAAATAAAATAATCTATGTGATATTGTATTCCCATGTACATATTTCACATTGACTATGTTCGAAGAGGACCATCTTCAAATTAAAGTCAATGCAACGAAAATGATTATATGATCTTAGGATCATTTAATCTAAAAACTTAGTCTAAATGAGCATGGTCCTAGTCTAGGAGACTATATGTAATTCCAACTTTTTTTTTTTTATCCCTCTTATAAAATAATACTGAAAAATAATTATAAGAGCACATCTTAAAAAATTGACATCACTCTAGTTAAAATGTGGCAACATAACTCTTATCTTACACACTATGTCATAAATTAGTAGTTGAAAATAAAGTTATTGGTTCAGTGATTTATGACAATATATTATCATCATGACAAGACACCATGAGCATGATCCTAAGGCCGGGATTAGTTGTTTTGCAACTATTACCCTTGTTTCATTGAGACATTATTTTAGAATAATGTAACATAAATTTAAACAAAAAATTATTAATTAAATTAAGAATAGGGAATTTTAAAATTAAACAAAAACACATTTTATTCATGTTGGTATACTAAAATGGTCATATTTAGTCCAATAGATTAGCTCAAGTGATTGAGAGTTGTGAATAACAAGTAGGAGGTCTCTAAGTCAAGTCCTCACACTAGCTACCTCTCTCTACATAGTCCCACTTAATATCTTTGCAAGATCAACATACAATAGTCACACTAGCTACCTCTCTCTACATAGTCCCACTTAATATCTTTGCAAGATCAACATACAATATTCTATGTAGCCCACTTTACATAAAATTAAACAAAAATACATTTTTTTAATTATGATACAAATTTAAAAATCATTATAATAATTAAAAAATAATTTTTTTTAATTAATAATACAAATTTTATAGTCAAATATAGTAAATGCTCCACATTGTGTTAAACAAGGTTGATAACTCTAGACATTATTGATAGAAAGGGGTAATCATTGGCAATTACCCACCAATTGTTTGTGGATAATACATATTAATTGGCAATGGTTACAAGATTGGGAAGATGTGTGGAAGAGAGCCATCCAAAGTTGATGTGAAGCCAATGATGCCAAGGTTACCATAACTAAATACTAAGTCTTGCAGTCTTATTTAAATTGTTCGGTGGGTAAAGAGTTTAGGTGAGTAAACATTTGGTTGATATTTTGAAAGACCAACCAATATTGAATTATTGAATAATATTGTAGTGAAGTAGCTTGAAATTCCTTCTAAATTGTTAGGTGGGTAAAGAGTTGGTTGATATTTTGCAAGGCCAATCAATATTGAATGATTGAATAATAGTGTAGTGAAGTAGTTTGGAATGGTCTCAAGCAACAAGTTACACAAATTAATATATCAATTCCTTTTTTTGGATAAAATTAAATGATTATTAGAAGATTTTTTGTGGATAAAATTAAGACCATTAAATAGACATCTTAATTTAGTCAATCAAGCACTATTAGTGGCCTCCACCTCTATTAATAACTTCCACCTTGAATAGATGCCCAATTATATCTACTCGGTCATTTATACATTAAAGGTCTTCCAAAAGAGGATTGTACATACTCTTTAAAGGCCTTCCAAAAGAGGATTGTACATACTCTAAGCACTTGTGAGGATCCTATGAGTAGGAGGGCCACATTTTATAACCAACTTCTTCTCACCCTTGGATGTTAGGAAAGTTACAGGATAACAAGATTTTCAGTTTAGGGCACGTGTCTTGTCAACGTCCATCTTATTGTGGCTTCATAGTGATGTTAGGAAAGCTACAGGATGACAAAATTCTTAGTTTAGGATGACAAAATTCTCAAGATTTTCAGTTTAGGTTGTGTCTTGAACGTCCATCCTATTGTCGTCAGTTTAGGTTGTGTCTTGAACGTCCATCCTATTGTCGTCCATCCTATTGTGGCTTCATAGTGATATTAGGAAAGCTACAAGATGACAAAATTCTCAGTTTAACACTTATGGTGTCCTGTCATTCATTGTCCATTTCATACTTGTGACTTCATAGTGCTTCATCTAATCTCTTTGACGTACTTGTCACTTCTCAATATTTATGAATGAGAAGTCATAGTGCTGAGTCTTTTCTCACTTCTCAGTACTTGTGAAATCATTGTGCTTGATCTTTTCTCTTCTCAGTACTTGTGAAATCATAGTGCTTGATCTTTTCTCTTTATAGGTTTTTTTTTCCTCTTATTGTTATTCTGGCCTCTTATTGTTTTTCAACACTCTTAATATGTCCTCTTTTTCCAATGCTCACTATCTTATATTTAAATTTTGTAGTTTTTACAATCCCTTTGACCAAGTTTGACTACTTGTAAACATTGATATTTAAATTAAAATTAAAATTACAAGCAAATAGTTCCCAACTAGAAGAGGTTTAGAATTAAAATAAAATTAAACAGCCTAAATCTACAACCAACTAGAAGAGTATTTAGTGGAAGCATGGAAGGTCTAAGGAAAGTGTTATGTGTCGGCGGTTGTATCACTAAGCAATTTACTCGGTAAAAGCAACAGAAAGGTGAATGAAAAGGTCGATCCCAACCTGTCGATTTATGGGCAGAACGACAATAATGTGACTCATAGCTTTTGGTATTGTAACTAGACACGTGTAGATTCTTGTATCGGTCATCTTTGATATGGAGGGTTGGATGCACGGAATACGCACTACAGAGCTCTGGAACTTTCTCCATCAGGATCTTTGGGATACACCGAAGTAAAGCTGGCGAGGAAAAACCAAATTATGTAGCTCAAGTCATTAACTGTCAAGACAATCATATGTGGTAGGCCTCAGGCCTATAATACAATACATTTTCAGAATTAGGCTAGCTCATGTAATTAATCTAAATAATCAGTCATTAGGTATCCATGTCTTAAGGTTTAGGAGTCAATTCACAACAAGGCAGAGGGAGGGGCAGAGGAGCATGCTCCTAGCCGCATCTTTTCTTGTCAATAGAAGACATTCTATTGTGTAGATTTTCACAGTTAGTTGTCATCATGTGTTGAAACTTGGAAATAAATTGCGTAAGAAAATTTTGTTGTCGAACATTTTTAGTGGACACTCCACCCATCGTCAACTGTCTTTGATGATGGATGGAGTGTCCACTCGAAACGTTCAACAATAAAACTTTCTTACATAGTTTATTTTCAAAAGTTTTTCCCTGATGATGTATGGAGTGTCCACTCAAAACGTTCAACAATAAAACTCTCTTACACAGTTTATTTCCAAAAGTTTTTCCCTGATGATGTATGGAGTGTCCACTCAAAAAACTCTCTTACACAGTTTATTTCCAAAAGTTTTTCCCTGATGATGTATGGAGTGTCCACTCAAAACGTTCAACAATAAAACTTTCTTACACAGTTTATTTTCAAAAGTTTTTCCCTGATGATGTATGGAGTGTCCACTCAAAACGTTCAACAATAAAACTCTCTTACACAGTTTATTTCCAAAAGCTTGTCCCTGATGATGGATGGAGTGTCCACTCGAAACGTTCAACAATAAAACTCTCTTACACAGTTTATTTCCAAAAGTTTTTCCCTGATGATGTATGGAGTGTCCACTCGAAACGTTCAACAATAAAACTCTCTTACACAGTTTATTTCCAAAAGTTTGTCCCTGATGAGGATGGAGTGTCCACTCGAAACGTTCAACAATAAATCTCTCTTACACAGTTTATTTCCAAAAGTTTTTCCCTTACACAGTTTATTTCCAAAAGTTTTTCCCTGATGATAGATGGAATGTACACTCGAAACATTCAACAATAAAACCCTCTTACACAGTTTATTTCCAAAAGTTTTAAAGTTTTTCAACAGTCAAGACAATAGAAGACATCTTGAATGAATGGAATGTACACTCGAAACATTCAACAATAAAACCTTCTTACACAGTTTATTTCCAAAAGTTTTAAAGTTTTTCAACAGTCAAGACAATAGAAGACATCTTGAATATAGGGCAATAGAAGACATCTTGAATATAGGGTATAGCAGGGTCGATACCAAACTTCAACAACCTCAACTTGTACTTAATCCAATAAAAATGGTCATAAATATTTGTTATTTGGGATTGCGTACTCTTTCTATGCAGAGACAATAGATATACATTAACATTGTCTTATTTCACATGGACCGAAGCTGATTCTAGGAGTATAAGGGATGAATATGCAGAGACAATAGATATACATTAACATTGTCTTATTTCACATGGACCGAAGCTGATTCTAGGAGTATAAGGGATGAATATCATCCCAGAGGCCAAAATAATATCAGTTGAAGTCCATGAAAGAGAGCAATAATTTTGAACAATAGCAATAAAAGTTCAATTACTGAAACACTCCTTGAACCCATTTCCATGGTGTAGTGAAATTACAATAGAAAGCAAAAGAGTTCTGCTACTTACCTATGGAGGAAAAATACACCAATTACTTCTCTGTTTTCTAACAGAGGTGGGATCATGGGATGGTCCATAATCAGGTTGGAGAGAGGTCTGGAATAGATGGGTTTGCTGGGTGCTAGGATAAGAGGGGTCAAATGCTTTGACTCTGACTGCTTTGATAAAGTCAACTACCAGCTGATCAACATGGGGTTTCAACTCTAATCATGACGCAATACTGATTCTCGATAGATTGGTTGATGGATCTTGGCAATCTACTGTAATGAATTGTTATGGCTGTCAACATTCCTTGACATTTGTTACTTTAAATCTATATTTGCATCAGGTATCATTACAAACATTCCCCTGTAGTTTGTAGCAAGACACTTCTCACTATTTATCTTTCC
>JASDQU011100497.1:31057-47205 GCA_032191745.1 Picea mariana | reverse complement strand
TGATTCCTTGATCACATGTATAGTCTAGAGTTTTGAATATATTAATGCCTTTGTTGTGATTGGTTTGTGTTGTTGTGATTGGATGACGCAAGAGGATCGTAGCAGAGCGAGGATCAACAGAGATAAGGAGAGCTTTCACAAGTAAGTACATCATCCTTCTTCTCTTGTCCATTCAACACTTTATAACTAGGGAAAGAGTAGTATTCTGTCACAGTTTGTTCCAGATCCAGGTGGATCTGTGGAGATTGGTCTGTGTCCGCACTCACGAATTTATCCTTGAACAATACCCCCAAAATAGGAAGGGAAAAGTATTTTCTTTTTATTGGTAGCACAATGAGTCGCCCTTGGACAAAGCAAATCCCTCTATTTTTTCGTCAAGATCTGAGATTTAATATGACCTTAGGAAGATGTTCTTGCTACATAGAGTTGTGTCCTCCTCCATTTGGTTATTCTTCCAAACACATGGAGAGTTTGCATGGCCTCCTACATCGTGAACTTATGTTAATTCCATGCTTCTTGAGTCTCATCATTCGTCATGCTATTGTCCAAGGGAAGTTTTTACCAAGCTTGAGTCGGCCCTTCTACATTTTGTCTCTTGCCCTCATCCCCGACCATCCTCAAAACCCAATCAAGTCTTTGTTCAAAATCAATGAAGCCTTCAATCTTATCATCAAGATCCTCTACTCCATGCCCAACAAGCCATCGAAGTCCTCTGGGTAGTGAAGTCATACACTCATATTACACTCCTACCCAAGTTTTGAAGATTTTGAAGTTGTTTCTCGAGCTTTGAAGACCTCATCTCCAACCATCAAGCCTTATCATCTTCTAGAAGATGGATACTATGCATGTATATCTTTTTGATTTCAAGATGTAGATCTGCTATGTATTTCTCAGGATACACTTTATATAGTTATATGACATGGATCTGCAGTGTATTTGATTGGCATCCATGATTTTATTTCATCCCGAGCATGGGTATGCCCGCCTCAGTGAGACAATTGTTAATTTGTAGATGGCACCTCTTGAACTCTAGTCCCTAGGCTCACTTGTTTCATATGATTGGTAAAGATTGATAATGTATTTCATCCATCAGATGCTCTTCTAACCTCACACATTAGGGGGCATCTATTTTAACCCTAAATTGCACCAGATATGCTTACCTGGCATTAGGCCATCTCATGTGACATCTTTTTCCAAGCCACTATTGAAACAACTTCTTAAAAACACCCTCTTTGAAGGCATACGCACCCTACTCCACTACTGCACACGTGTATACGCTGGCTAACCCACTACAACCCGCATATACCTACAAAAGCACAAAAAATAGAAAGTTGTAGACAGAACTTGACCAAATACCTATCCCTTTCTAGACTATAAAAGAAGGGGTAGGGGTCCCATTTGAAAGGAGAAATATAAGAGTAAAGAACCTCTACTTGATTTTGCATTCCCCTTGTCCCAACTTTTTGCAACCATTGTGTGAAGAGAAGCATATATGAAAGTAGTTGGAGTAGAGTTGAAGAGGATCCCAGGAATAGATTCGAGGAGCAGTGGTCGATCTCACTATTGTAAAGTATTCTTGTGAGGTTAATAAAATAAGTACTTTTCCCATCCTACCATATGAGGTGTTTAATGTGTAATCTTGATTATATTTTGATAGAATCTCTAACCCATTAGTTCATAGATCAAATGCATGCTTGGAGTTCTTTGTTTGTCTGTTTTTGAATGTACGTCAGCTTTGGGAGGAAACTTGCAGTCAAGGAGCAACTGAAAGAAAAGGGGATCTACATCAAACGTGGAAGTCAAGGTATAGTGAATTGATCCCCTTATCCTTGTATTTACATATGAACAATGGGGTTTATGATTGGGATGATGGTAAAAATTAGGATACTTTAGGTCATTTTTGCATGCATGATAGAACCCTTAATGCTAGTCCGTAGGGGGATTTACCACCCACAAAATTATCCGGTGGATTTAACCGATTGAGTATCCAATCTCGTTTCGGTCAATAAAAAACAAGGCATGATCCGTGTTTGCGTTGATTATAGGGATATTAATAAATCCTGTCCCAAAGACAACTTTCCAACCCCCTTCGTTGACCAGATCATCGACAATTGCACCGGGAGTGAAATCTTCTCACTAATGGATAGTTTCTCCGGCTATAATCAGATCAACATTTTACCCATGGATCAACATCAAACTGCTTTTATTTTCCTTGGGGTACTTTCACCTACCGGAAAATCCCTTTCGGTTTAAAGAATGCTGGTGTGACTTTTCAGTGTGCCATGTCCTATGCTTTCCATGATATAAAGCACATTGTACAACCATATATTGATGATCTACCGATGCATTCCAAGCATCGCCAAGACCACCCGACCCACCTCTGAGACATTTTCCTTCACTGTCGCCACTACCTGTACTCTTTTTTCATATTCCAGTGTTTAGTATTTCATTTATTGTCTTTGTATTTGTTCTACTTGTTCTATTGATTTGCACCTTTTTTACTATGTGTATATACTACGTATCTTTCTGTGTATTCTCATGTGAATCGTATTCTCTTTGCTACTACATTGAAATAAATAGAACTGTATTTCTTTCTTTTACATGTCTTTCTGCATACTAACTTTCCTTCATGTCCATTATATGTTTGGCATTTATACCTTGAAAGAAACAGACTGTTTGGATAGGAAGATGAATTCTTATATGCGACAGCAGAGGGGTCTATGGTACAATATTCGAAAAGGTATAGAAACTATGCTAGTAAATTAAACATAAAAAATGGGTGGGGGCATATAATATTGGACTAGAAAATGATGATTTGGAAACAATAGGCCTTTGTTCCCTCCCCATTTCTAATTTTCCCATTTTCTATTATCCCTTTTGTTTTCTGATTGGTCTGCTTAGTCGTCTTTCTGAAAATGCCTTGTTGCGTGGGTTGGCGGGTTCACTTGTTCACATTTATGGTCATGCTTCTACCTTATTCCATACTTACCCACTTTGTCGATTGTGGATGCTGGGATGGTGGGTTCAATATTTCACCTCTGGCTTCAGGTGTTCCACGATATACAGATTGGTCGTCCTACTCCGCCATCACACCCTATTTATTGTTACACATTTTTTCAGTCAAAAAATATGAGGCATACAATTCGACCCTCGGGTCCTCATGTTTCCTAAGTATCCTTTCACACCCTATTTCATATTCCATCTCCTTCGACCCTGCATGTGACATTAAGAACAATTATGGATAGTATACAATGCATATGCTTGTTTAGTCCTTCTAATGTTCATCTACACATGCTTGCATCAGAAAAAGTTGGACTAGTGACATGGCCATCGGCAGTCAATCATCCCAAACATCAGCAGACCGACAAGGCCAAAGGTAAAGATGCATACATTTTTTTCCCCATATGTTTACCAAACAAATATCCTTATTTGTTTATTCATCTATGGCATGGTGAATATGTTGAGTCCATTTGCAACACATACTTTGCAGTTCACAAGAAGTATCAACAAGTGCAATCAAGATGCCAAACATAGCACAGGTTTCGCACACTAAGAGGTCTGGTTGCAAAAAATCTTGCTCCATAGTTCATCCAAGTTGTGCATCTACTTGTACATTTATGCCAGGAAAAAAAGAAAACAAAAAAAATAATGCACACTACCATTCACACTACTTCTCCTGTTCAAAAAATGTCACCAGGTCTAAACTCGTAACACCCAAACTACTATCAATAGAGGGCTTGAACAACCGCTGAACTGGACAAGTGTTCATCGAGGACATAATGGTCATCTATAGCACCTATTTGGACAAGGCCAAAAAAACTAGATCCATTATGTGTGCTGACATGAGAGACAAGGAGGTCATGATGATAGTCACACTGACTATTCCCACACAACTTCTCCATAAACATGCAGAAACGATATTTCCAGGTAATGGGATATCCATTACAAATTTTAATATATTTCCCAAAATAGAATATGACCATGGTGATTGTGATCAGATTATATCACTGAACGAAACAAGTATTGTGTAGAAAATTCCTGCTATTTGTTTGGAATATCGTTTCATCCCAGACTCAACTATCAACCAACTTGCACATAGCAACGACATTTACCCAATCGAAAACCATTGGCACAGCTGTCACACTTGCGAGAAAGCTTGGCTCGCAACACATTCTCCATATAAAAGATGGAGAGTCATACAAGGACAAGGCAATGGTACCGTTCTCCATATCCAATTTTGTCCTTTACTTTCACATGTCCATGTATCTTGGTTAAGTTACACAAATATTGCACTGTTCCATGTTGCAACTGCAGTTGTTCGATACCTATTCAAATTTGTTTTCGTCAATGGAACAACAATTGCACAAAGGGAAATTTCCACTTATGCTCTTCAAAAATATAACAAAGAAAAGAGATGTTAAAGAAATGATATTTCACACAACCCAAGCAACATTTGTAACAAAGTTGCGAGAAGACATAGTACAAGATCTCAAGAAACTAACTAGCTCTACAACTAGTATTCGTATACATCTACAGATTCATCCTCAGTTTGCTCATACAAATAGCCTTCACCAAATTTCTACAGTTTTTTTATTATTATTATTTCTTTGGTTCAGTTGTATATTATATTGTTCAATATATTAATTGTTGTGCTCAAGGTTAGAGGTTGAGGGTGTTTTGCTTGCAGCGAATGCGTACTCGACCCCCTTCAAGCCTGTATGTGTGAAATGAAACTCTCCTACTTATGCTTATGCTTTCATAAGTGATGATACAATTGATTGTCTATGATGCAGTAAAAAATGTCCATACATATATAGACATTGTCTCAATGTTGCCATCCGAACCGTGGGCAACACAACCATGCATTGTACAATTAGGCAACCTCTGTTACAAGATGCACTTTCTGGGTTAGCAGAATTGTCATATGAAGCATACCTACAGAAAAAGGCAAAGAGTGTCTACATGTTGCGCGAATTTTGGATACATAGAAAATTTACCTTAAATGAGGNAAAAATATCTCATGTGTGTCTATAATTTTTCTTCAATGCCCAGATTAATGTTTGTCAGAGTCGAAGTCTTCGGAGTTTACATCTATAGCTGTAAAATTCTCTTTCTAGAGATTTTTTGTGTTCTTATGCACTTGAAAGAACAACGAGAATCTAATTACAAATGCAATCGATGTTGTTATTTTGATGTTTTTTTTGCATCTACGAGTAAGAATTTTGCATATTTGTTGCGGTGTCCAAATAAAAAAATAAAAAAATGGTGGTTGGTTGTGGATTTGATGCAGGACTCTGCACGTTTTTGGGTGCCTGAATTGGACAATTGTTTTCCAACTATATAGCCATGCAAGGATTTCTGCATTTTTTTGGGGTACCCGAATAAAAAAAAATGGTCTCCAACTATACATTTATGATATGGTATCTGCATTTTATCGATGCCCTAATTGAAAAAAAAAAGGACCCAACATGGATTGAAACATGATCTTGAGATTTTTAGATCTCACTATAGAGATTGGGGATTTTAGGCATCAAAATTCATATAGGTGTGTGCGGTTGTTGGTGTTGTACACACGCATAAGATTGTTCAGTCCAGAAATGAGAAGCATGAGAGAAAACCCCATAAAAATTATCCAACTGTAAATAACCCAAGCCCATCATTTGAACCATCGAAATAACTTGCTCCTCTGGGCATAACCATCAGGCATTTCCAATAATATTGAAAAATTTTCATTGTTAAAATTGGTAGTGATAGACCATGGCACTATCAGAACAAAATGTCCATAGTGATCTTGCTTAATGGTAAAATAGTAATCAAAAACTTTCTTGTTGCCTATTTTGAGGTCTGGTTATAGCTAACGTACAGTGGCGAAGCTCCACTGGTTTTGTGTTGTCTTTTGTTTGGCTGATTTTTTTTCATGTCCCATGGCCCCAGTTATTTTATCGTAGGAACATATACCAGATGTAAGAGAAAACCAATGCCACGATGTTCTTTTTTTATATATCAACTTGTTTGATGCAAAGGTCGATGCATGTTTCTCTATGGAACCTTGTGGGATCTTTCTTGACGCCTTAAGTGTTCATGTGTTGCCTTCTGCCTCAACTTTCAATACATTTGGTGCTTACTTGGTTCTTGGTTGTATGCTTTGATTTGGAAAATTAATAATACATTTAGGATCTTCGTGGTTTTTTCTATAATATTAGAGACTATAGAGGACATGATTTTCACTTTAATATAATCTCTGTGATGCAAATGTAGTATGTGACTCATTTTAGCACCTTTACTTGATCGATGAACTTAGGAAAATTAATCTCCTGGAATAATTTGAAATAAAAGAATACATACTATGCGAAGAACAATTGAACAATCATATCGAAAATAAGACATTAAAATTAACATTCGTCGTTTTTATCCTTGTGATGAAGCTGATGGTACAATAACTTTATTTAGACATCCCAAAATTGATTTTATTGTAGCTTTTGGATGCTTCTCTTATACAAACAACTCCTGGAAACTATAAGCATGGATCGTTGCATCTATTCCTTGATTGAAGAACCTGTTCACATGTTTAATGCACTTCATAGTTACTGTTAAAACCATCAATGGGGCTTTCTTACACCAATTCGCGCTTCCGAAAATTTCCATCCCCCTTTTTTTTGGCCTCTGCTTTTCCATTCTGGTTACTTTCTCGTTTTTCAAAAAATCTCTAGGTGCAGCCATTGGTGGATTCACGTCTTCAGATCTCCACTGTTACTTTTATATCACCAACCCGACCGACCACTTCCCTATTTCTTATTGAACAAAATTTTTGGATCATGGGTTCCTAGATAGGCGGGTTCAAAATTGCATTTTCATTGTTCTGCCGCCTGCAAACAACACCCAGACTTCCGCGATCTACAAATTAGCAAACAAATTTCCCTTTATCTTGTTTTTAGCACTTTTCCTTCATCATTGAACTTAGCAAAATTAATCTCCTAGAATAATTTGAAATAAAAGAATATATACTATGTGAATTCCAATGGAACTATCATATCAACGAGAGGACATTAAAATTCAAATTCGTCGTTGTTATACTTGCGGTGAAGCTCACAGTACAATAATTTTACTTAAACATCCCAAAGTTGATTTTCTTGTATCTTTTCGACGCTTCTCTTATACAAACAGATACTGGAAACTATAGGCATGGCTCATTGTATCTATTCCTTGATTGAAGAACCTGTTCACATGTTTAATTCACTTCATAGTTACTATTAAGACCATCAATGGGGCTTTCTTACACCAATTCATGGTTCCAAAAATTTCCATCCCCTTTGTTTTTTCCCTCTGCTTTCCCTTTCTTGTTACTTACTCATTTTTTTGAAAAATGTCTAGGTGCGGGAGTTGGCAGATTCACGTCTTCATATTTCCACCTACTTTTATATCGCCAGCCCGACCGACTGCTTTGCCGTTTCATATTGAAAAAAATTTTTGGATCACGGGTTCCCGGATAGGCGGGTTCAACATTGTGTTTCCATTGTTCTGTCCCTTGATCCTCAACTGTTGTTTCTTTTTGAAGGACACGAAGTGAATATTGTCTGAATTTATCATATGTCGAATATATTCCAGAGTGAATATCCTGATAGGTAGGAACTTGGGCAACTTGTAGGGGGCAGCTCACATCCGTAAACTTTGATATTTGTGTCATCCTGGTACAAATACAAATCCCCTGTTTTAGCAAGGTCTGATAGGTGTAGGATTCTTTGAATCTCTTTGTTTATTTTGGATATTTTGCATCCACTTAACATGATTACCATTGGGTGGTAAAATTGGACGATGAAATGATTGAAAATAAACTCAAATGAGTTCTTTCTTAACAACGATGTCCAAGATGTAATTGGTTATGGATTACCATCTTTGTCGAGCTTCTGTAGGAATAAAGAAAACTTCCCTGACTGAAAAAATAGGAACATGTAGGCCAATATTGATGAATACTGGAACATGCCTTCGGTAGGAAAATTGAAAATTTGCTCATGAATGTTATCGGCCAGAAATTGGCTGAAATTGAATTGGGTGGTGACCTTTTCTTCGGTGGAGAAAATGGACAAGAAACCTAGGATGGGTTCATCCACCCACTCATATGAATAATACCGGAGTAGACAACACAGGGATGAAATGATTTGATTACCTTTTGTTGAGAACATGAAGGAGTGGTAGGGGGGATTTTTCTTGGGAAATTGGGCACTCTCAGGGAGGAAAAGCTCAAAAATATGCGCTCTCTAGGGAAAAAACAACTTGTACATTTCGGTTAGAATTTCAATGGTAAAAGGAGAAAAGGATACAGATCTAGGAATTTGCATCATCTTGTCAATGGTTTCATGTGTAATGATGAAAAGGGTCTCTCCGAATGATGAAACGATAGCTCTCTGATTGGGGAGATAGTGCGCCTGGCACTTGAGGGAAAACTTGTGGAAATGATGAATTTGGGAAAAAAGATACAGTGGAAGATTGGACTCTCAGAGTCCAAACTCGTCACTCTGGTCTAGGAAAGTATCCATGAACCAGAAGTGCATTTCGGAAAAATCAAATTCGCATTTAGGCTATGAAATTAGGTAATCTTTGTCTGCCAGAGGGATTTGATCGAGATCGACGGGAGGCAGGAGGAATGGATTTTAATCGATCTCTAAATGTTTGGAATTTGGCACCATCAATCCGAATGATACCTATGAAATCTAAAAAAGAATGGTTCTGATTGTAATTACTCGGCATTGATAGCAGTGGTAGAGTGAAAAAAACAATGAGGATGATAGTTTCAGCGGCGTCTGGGTCATGAATAGTGAAGAAATGGTAAAAAATGGGAATAATTGGATGAACGGGTGTTCATTGGGGATCAGAGGACAAGTCAACAGGCTAACGGACATGTTCGCCTGCATTGATTGGCCAACGGATATCTAGGGATGAGGTGGTGGGAAATAGATGAGTAACGGGTGCGTGAGGGTGATGTGGAGGGTAGCGAGTGTACGACAAGCAAATGGGATGTGACATGTGACGGGTGAGTGGGGAAAAGTACGCTGGCAGAGAAATGACACATGACTTACAAGTGGGGGTAGTGGAACGTGACGTCAAGGGATAGAGGTGGTATGGAAATCTAGTATGGCAGTTTACTCGGAGGGGGGTTTAGGTGGTAACTAGTTTGGAGCTAGGGGGGTCCGAGTTAACACAAACGTGCCACGTTAGGATGGAGCCCGTCGGGGAATACCACCAACTCAGACCCCCCCAAGTCAAAGGCAGAATGGTCAGGGGGGTCCGATATCATCTGTTGACCATGGATCTGAGCACCTTTTGCTCAGCCATTGATATAGGTGCACCTATTACCACAGAGCGTGGATTCATATTACATCGCAAAAACTTAGGATAGCACCATTTTGTGGGTTTTTTGCGCTGCTTTATTTTCCTTATGTCACCAAGGGGTTAGAAAACAACATTAAGAACTCAAATCAAAGATTTTAAGCACCTTCATGTCTGTTTTATTGGAGTGAGGACCTCCTAACCCATGACCTAATCTATCCTATTAGCACATTTAACCCAGATTAGATTGTTGGGCTAAAAATTACTCTATTCTGGAGCTATTTGATCAAGTTTAAACTGTTTGATCAAATTTATTCACTAACTAACCTATCCAACTTGGCTAAGATTAAACAATTTATCCAAGCTTTATTCACTAATCCTATTAGCATAAATTCAAAATACTTGACCATGATTAAGCTGTATGAATCAATCCATTCTTATTACATGGGGCTTTATCATTTTTCATTTTATGCCCTCTTTTATTCTTTTCTTTTTTCTTTTCTTTTTGATGTAGGAGCATCTCTCCACGTTAGCTAGCCAGCCAGCCAGCCATGTCAGTGCGTGCATTAAAGGCTGAAGAGAGGTGCAGCCCTCATTTTCAATAATTGACACAAATGTTGCCTCTGCCTCGACAGAGTCTCTACACGACCTCCCGGTCTTAAGGATCGTTCAGTTTCTTTTATGAGCCGAAGCGGTTCCTTTTCACTCCCTGTTGGAATCTCCTTTCAATCAATCCACGGGTCTTTTGGGAACTCCCGAATGTGAACAGCACTAGCTGTGAGCTCTGCTTTTCCCCAAGCGACCGCAATGCTATGACCAAGGCCTATTCCTGAAGGCGCTTGTCACAACCTCGCGATCTCACGAGTTCGTGAGTCGAAGCTCCCAACTCTTCCTTTTCAATCTTGTGATACCCGAAATGCAGATACAGGTATGGCTCCTTTCCTTGTTAGCGCCCTCCCCACATGTAACCATAGGCTAGGTATTAAATATCAGCGAATCTCGCAACGTGCACCTTCATGAGTTCATGGGTTGAACTCTCATACCCTCCTGTTGCGATCTCCCGAGACACGATAAGTCAACGCCGGTTTGACTCCTCCCTTGACTCTTTTTGCTTATTCACAACCTCATAGGTTGAAGCATCGATCCTTCATGCTCTTATCCCGTGAATCCCCAAGATGCAAGAACTCAACGGAGTGTTGACTCCTTTCTATAGGTGATGCGTGTCTGCCTATCTATCATGCGGGCCCCATCTTATGGTTCTGCCATGTGTTTTCTCTGTGCCTCGGCTCTCGGCACTTCGTGACTTCTGTAGTCGAGATGAGGTCCTCTCAACCTTCGAAGCTTTGAATGCGCAATACACGTGATGAGGCTTTGATCCAACGGTCCTCCCGTGACCTAGATCCAACGGTTGTCCTTGCTCCTCGTGATTTAGCAACTTCATGACTTGGAGCACCCAACCTTTCGGCTCTGACCTTGTGAACCTCTAAGTTCACGAGATCCCTTGGTCTCTGCCACCTATCCTCCTTAGATGGATGGTCCTGATATTCTCACGACTTCGCCACCCATAAAGTCTAAGCGCTCACCTCTATGAGTCCCAGTGCCTGAATCTCTAAAACGGATGATTCCATGACACGCGTCCTCCCATAGACGGACGACTCAGATCTAATTCATGCTTTCATGATTTCTGATGTCGAGGGCCCAGACTCTCGTCCTCCGGACCCCCGACCTCCCGAATGCCGAAATCATGATATCCACTCCTTCAATACTTTCGCTTCTACTGCTCTATGCATGAGGGGTTAAACCTCGTGCAACTCTTGACAGATCCAATGGCTGTCAAGTTCTTCACTCAAGATCTGATGGTCCAGATCATCTCCCTTATGCACTTCTCCTGCACTGCTTCTTGGACGTGGAAACCTTCAACGGTCCAGATCTCTTCGGTTGAATCTGATAGCAGTTATTGCTCCTTCTAAGCCTTTGTGCTTTTTTTCCTGGACTTGGAAGAATTTTCAAAGGTTCAAAGGCTTTGACCTTTATATTCTTTCCCTACGAGATCTTCAACTTGGGTCCTCTCCTACACGTATAAGAATGCTATCCCTCCATATCTTTGCTCCCGAATCCTTGAAGGATTTTGCGACTTCTGCACTCCTGCAAAGTCTTTGCACCCAAAGTGTTGTCTCTCCATGTCAGCCAGCCAGCCAACTACCCACGTCAGCGCGTGAATTCAAGGCTGAAGAGAGGCTCAGCCCTCATTTTCAATTTTGAAATTGAATGTAATTAAATGTTTTAGGCTGTTGAGCCATGAGGCCGTGCTTTGCACAGGTGTAGAAGTAGGTAGGCCTTTAATGCTTTGAAGGCTGAGATCTAGATCCAAATGGTGGACTAGACAACCCATTCAATCTAATTGAATAGGGTAGGTGATATTAGAGGGAAGAGCTCGAAGAACCCACCCTCATGTAAAAGATAAGCCTTTGAACCTTTGAAAATTCTTCCAAGTCCAGGAAAGAAAGCGCAAAGGCTCAGGAGGAGCAATAACTGCCGTCAAATTCAGTTGAAGAGATCTGGACCGTTGAAGGTTTCCACGTCCAGGAAGAAGTGTAGGAGAAGTGCATAGAGGAGATGATCTGAACCGTCAGATCTTGAGCGAAGAACCCGACAGCCATTGGATATGTCAAGAGTTGCACGAGGTTTAAACCCCCACGCATAGAGCAGCATAAGAAAAAGTCCCGAAGGAGTGGATATCAGGTTTTCGATATTCAGGAGTTCGGGGGTCCAGAGGATGAGAGTCCAGGCCCTCGACATCAGAAATCATGAAAGGGAGAATTATATCTGAGCCATCCGTCTGTGGGAGGAAGCATGTCACAGAATCATCCGTTTCAGAGATTCGGGCATTGGGACTTACAGAGGTGAGCGCCTAGACTTTGCGGGTGGCGAAGACATGAGAAGATAGGGACCATCTGTCTAAGGAGGGTAGGTGGAAAAGATCAAGGGATCTCGTGAACTCGGAGGTTCGCAAGGTGAGAGCCGAAAGGTTGGGTGCTCCAAGTCGCAAAGTTGCGAAATCACAAGGAGCAAGGACAGCTGTTGGATCCAGGTCACGGGAAGACCATTGGATCAGAGCCTCATCGCATGTATCAAGCATTTAGAGGTTCGGAGGTTGAGAGGACCTCGTCTCGACTGCATAAGTTGCGAAGTGCCAAGAGCCAAGGCACGGAGGAAACACGTGGCAGAACCATAAGATGGGGCCCGCGTGATATATAGGCAGACACGTGTGGCCTAGAGAAAGGAGTCAACACTCCGTTGATTTCTCACATCTCGGGGATTCGTGGGATAAGAGCATGAAGGCTCGACACTTCAACCTACAAGGTTGTGAATAAGCGAAAAGCGTCAAGGGAGGAGTCAAACCGGCATTGACTTATCGCATCTCGGGAGATCACAACAAGAGGACATGAGAGTTCAACCCATGAACTCACGAAGGTGCGAGTTGCAAGAGGTGCTAATATTTAAGCCCTAGCCTACGGTTACATGTGGGGAGGGTGCTAACAAGGAAAGGAGCCATACCCGTATAGGAATTTCAGGTATCGCAAGATTGAAAATGAAGAGTCGGGAGCTTCGACTCACGAACTCGCAAGATCGTGAGGTTGTGACAAGCGCCTTTGGGAATATGCCTTGGTCATAGCATTGTGGTCGCTTGGGGAAAAGTGGAGCTCACACCTAGTGCTATTCGCATTCGAGAGTTCCCGAAGGACCTGTGGATCGATTGAAAGGAGATTCCACAGGGAGTCAAAAGGATCCGCTTCGGCTCATAAAAGAAACTCAACGATCCTTAAGACCAAGAGGTCACGCAGAGACTCTGTTGAGGTAGAGGCAGCATCTGTGTCAATTTGGTATCAGAGCGAGATTTCATCTGTATGTTTCAGGTGAAGTGAGAAGGCAAAGGAAGAATAATGCTGGAGACTCTGTGATGGTTGTTTGCAGGTAGACAAAAATCAAGGAGACAATCAGGAGGACTGTGGAAGAGGGTGGAAACACTCAGGGGTGCAGAGTAACAACAGCAAGTTTGCCAGGAGGGCAGAAAAGAACAACAAGATGGCTACTAAATGATTTACGAGTACCAGAAGGAAAGACCCAGAGCTAATGAGTGAAGCTGAATGGGATGAAGAGCTTGCCGAGATGAATGCAAGGATGGATGAACTTGCATTGGAGATGCAATAGAATGCCAAGTCGAGATGGGTATATGAATGGCCCATGAGGAAGCTGAAAGCAAAATGGCCAGTTAAGGAGTTGATGGCTAGAAGACAGCATAGGCTGTTAAGAGGATGGTTGAGGCATGCTGAAAACCTCAACAAACTAGAAGAGGAAAGGGTTCAGATATGTGAACCAGAGACTGGGAGAAATCTCAGTGATGCTGAGGAAGAATTGGGATCAGCTGAAGATCTCAAGGACTACCAGGAGGATAGCCCAGAAATTCCCAATTGCCAGGAGGGCAAGGAGTTGAGATTTCTGCAGGATCTCACAGACTATCATGAGGACAACCAAGGAATTTCACATTTCCAGGAGGGCAATGGATCGAGATCACTGTGGGATCTCATAGACTACCAGGAGGGCAGCTGAAAGTTTCCAATTTGCTAGGTGGGCATGGGAATAGATATGGGACTATATGAAAGTCACATGGACTTGGAGGTGAGTTCGAATCAGCAAGGGGTGCTGATGAAGATGGGATCATTTGATCTCATAGTCTATCAGGGAAGCAACAAAGAAGTCCCATATTTCCAGGTGGGCAGGGATAAGCAGATGAGACTATCCGAGGGTCTCATAAACTCAGAGGTGAGTTTGGATCAACAGATGCAGCTGACAGAAGAGGAAGATCTGAGGAATCTTCTGATGATTAGAGGAATTCAGATATTCCTACCACATAGCCCAAAGGAGGCCAAAGTCTATGTTGCAGATGAAGCAGCAACAACAAGAGAAAGACAGCCAGCTGAGACTGTCAGGAAGGAAGCATTGAAGCAGACTTTGGAAGCTTCCCAAGAAGAAGGGGAGGATGAGCATTCCGAGGAGTGGCTCAATACTTTCAGCCAGGTAGATGAAAGGACTTCAACATGGGAGTTTGCAGAAGAAAAAGAAGAAGAAGCAGACAGCATTAGTTTGGTTAATCTGTATGAGCAAATTGAAGCACTAGAAAAGAGGGTGAAAGTGCAGAGTGTGCACATCCAATAGGCGAAGTTGGAATCAACTGATGAAGAAGGCATGGGAGATAATTGTGATTTGCCAGACTACAGAAAAATTTTGCAGACGAGGAAACTGCATGAGTAGAGCCAGCTAATGGAGCAGCTGGATGAGGTGATCGACGAGATCAGGAGGCTGATGGTAGAGTCAGCAGAGACTTCCAGCGAGGAGAAGCTGAGAAGAAAAGCAACAGCAGTAGTAGTGCAGTAGCAGTGAGATGGAGCAGATGAACAGCTCCAGAAATTTGTTTGGGATCTAGGAGGATTTCCACAGCTGAGAGTGGAAGCTCATGAGAAGGAGCTCATGAATTTTGTAGCTGAGGAGTATGATGCAGGAGCATCTCTCCACATCATCTATCCATGTCAGCACATGCATTCAAGGCTGAAGAGAGGCGCAGCCGTCATTTTCAATTTTGAAATTGAATGTAATTAAATGTTTTAGGCTGTTGAGCCATGAGGTCGTGCTTTTCACAGGCGTAGAAGTAGGTAGGCCTTTAATGCTTTGAAGGCTGAGATCTAGATCCAGATGGTGGACTAGACAGCCCATTCAATGTAATTGAATAGGGTAGGTGAGATTGGAGGGAAGAGCTCGAAGAGCCCCCTCATGTAAAAGATCAATTTCGATCTCATTTTGATATAGTTGTAATAGTGGGATTATGCACAAGAGAGAGTGAGTGTGCAAGAGAAGGAGCCGAGACCTTGTTACAGGTCGTGCTCAGGAACACCTTGTAAAAATAGTCATTTTCCATTTAATACAAACAACAGTTTTTCCTTCATATTTCCTGTGTTGTGTGAATGTCTGTGTGTGTTCTATTTATGATGTGACTGTATGTTGTAGTTTTGCATTTGCAAGGAGTTGTTTGATTTTCAAGCTTGAGAGGTTCTTTGTGGTTTCATGCTAGGAGGGCATGACAGAGTACTACGGTCTCTGAATACCAGTGCATAGATGCACTTCTGAACTCTGCGGATTCAGGAAAATATGTGTCAGGCAGGCATAGAAGCTAAAATCATCAATTCAGGGAAGACCTGTGAGGTTGTTGAATACCTCAGAAGGCAAGGTTGTGTAGGTGAGACACAGTTGCAGACAGAGCCTCTGTTGAGTTCTGTAAAACTCTGCCAGGTGGGAATTGAGTAGGTGCAAGGAGTGCACATGGAAGAACTGTGCTGTGAGTTCAGAAGAAGATAGAAGCTCTGAGGAGTTCTGTAAAAATTTTGCCAGGAGGGCATTGAGTCAGTGTGCAGATAGGCACAGGGAGAGAACTCTTTGAGTTCAGAGATTGAAGAATAATCCACTGGAGGATATTCATAGGGTTGCTGAACACCCTGAAGGACTCAGGAATAGGTTGCTTGAGAAGACAGAGTGCCAGGAGGGCATCAGATTCTCCATCTGCAGAAGAAAGGAAGAAGGATTTATTTCCTTAGAACTCTGAGTAATAGGAAAACTCAGAAGAGACAACACTTTGGGTGCAAAGACTTTGGAGGAGTGCAGAAGTTGCAGAATCCTTCAAGGATTCAGGAGCAAAGCTCTAGATGTATAGTGTTCTTATACGCGTAGGCAAGGACTCAAGTCGAAGAGATCGTAGGGAAAGAAGACAAAGG
>JASDQU011100497.1:2431-30957 GCA_032191745.1 Picea mariana | reverse complement strand
ATCAAGGGATCTCATGAACTCAGAGGTTCGCAAGGTGAGAGACCAAAGGTTGGGTGCTCCAAGTCGCAAAGTTGCGAAATTGCGAGGAGCAAGGATAGTCGTTGGATCCAGGTCACGAGAGGACCATTGGATCAGAGCCTCATCATGCGTATCATGCATTCGGAGGTTCAGAGGTTGAGAGGACCTCGTCTCAACTGCAGAAGTCACGAAGTGTCGAGAGCCGAGGCACGGAGGAAGCACGTGGCAGAACAATAAGATGGGGCCCGCATGATAGATAGGCAGACACGCGTCGCCTAGAGAAAGGAGTCAACACTCTGTTGATTTCTCGCATCTCAGGGATTCATGGGATAAGAGTGTGAAGGATCGATGCTTCAACCTGCGAGGCTGTGAATAAGAGAAAAGCGTCAAGGGAGGAGTCAAACCAACATTGACTTATCGCGTCTCGGGAGATCGCAACAGGAGGGAATGAGAGTTCAACCCATGAACTCACGAAGGTGTGAGTTGCGAGAGGCACTGATATCTAATCCCTAGCCTATGGTTACATGTGGGGAGGGCACTGACAAGGAAAGGAGCCATACCTGTATCAGCATTTCGGGTATCGCAAGATTGAAAAGGAAGAGTCGGGAGCTTCGACTCACGAACTCGTGAGATCGTGAGGTTGCGACAAGCGCCTTTGGGAATAGGCCTTGGTCATAGTGTTGTGGTCACTTGCGGAAAACAGGAGCTCATGCCTAGTGGTTTTTTCATTCGGGAGTTCCTGAAGGACCTGTGGATCGACTGAAAGGAGATTCCAGCAGGGATTCAAAAGGAACCGCTTCGACTCATAAAATAAACTGAACGATCCTTAAGACCGGAAGATCGCGTAGAGACTCTGTCGAGGCAGAGGCAGCGTCTGCATCACTTTTTCATTCTTTTCTTTTTCTTTCTTTTTTCTTTTCTTTTGTGAATCATTTGCATAATGAAATATTATTTACAATAAACAATACAACTAGAGGAAAAATTTGTCATCACGAGTTGATCCTATGAAACATAGGGTTATAACATCTAGCAGAAGAGATATTTGAGTAGTTTGAATCAAAAGTTGTCGACATCAGTCACAATATGAACCTCCTTACTGAAACTCTAGCAAGAAAGCCCATTCCATTTGGAGATGATGGAGGCTCTAACTCAAATATTGGATTAGAGGGGAAATCAGGAGATCGGGAAGACTCAATAAATGAGTCATGGAAAGAATCTAAGAAAGAGAATTCGAATTTGAGTTATGTTAACTCTTCACAATCCCTAATTAATATGGAAGTAAAAGTGGACATAAATCCATACCAAGATGATATCGATGCATTAAAACTGAATCATTGGTTGCAACAACTAGAAGTTTATTTCAGTGTTTACCATATAGATGAAGAAAAAAAAAATCATTTGCTAGATTGAAGGTAGAGGGACATGCTTTAACTTGATGAGAAATCCACATAGAAACACTCAGGATGGAGGGTGATCCAATAGTAACTATGTGGTAGGACTTCAAAACCATCATTAAGTTCCAATTCTACCCTATCAGTTATGTATATCAGGACCAATGGATCTGGTGGCACTACTTCGGGCAGAGTGTATAGGAGTACATCATTGAGTTCATAAATATAGCCATCATGTTGGGTATATCTCCCAAGAACCCATATGTAGTCCTCAAGTATCTGGGCGGTTTACACAACAATCTACAAAATAAGGTTATGTTATTGAAGGAAAGGAAAATGGATGAGGCATGTGTACATTCACAATACCTAGAAAACATAGGCCAAAAGAAGGGGAAACCAAGTGGTTCGAAGCAGAAAGAGCACCAGGAAGCTTCCAACAAGGGGAAGATGAAGTCGAAAGGGAGAAAAGATAAGAAGAGATCGACAATTACTACATGTCAGAGAAAATATCCCAACAACCATTGCAATCATTGAAACATTGATGGCCACACCGAGGAAAAATGTTGGAAACTACATCCATAGATGAACCCGGAGAACCGCAAGAAGTACAGAAAGAAAAATAAATTTCTAGTCACAAATTTGAGCAATTAGGTTGAAACTATCTTAGATATAGATGAAAATATTATATGCACATTTGTGAAGAAGGAGATGAATATGAGTATCCTTCATCACCAGGAAGAGAAGGAGATGAACAAGCTCTTCCACATCAAGATTCAGGTCAGGAAGGCCAAGATAGATGCTATGTTCGACTCTAGTTCACAGGATAATCTTGTAGTATTGGATCTAGTCAACAAGATTGGATTGGAGGTTCACGGTCATGTTATCCCCTATCCATTGGGTTGCTTAGACAAGTATGCATAGATAAACGTAACGAAATAGTGAAATATCAAATTTTCTGTAAGTGTTTATTTTATTAATGAAGTGGAAATGGACGTAGTACCCCTTGATGCATGTGGATTAGTGTTTGGAAGACCTTACATGTATATGAGGGATGAAATATCCATGTAGAGATCCAACCAATACCAAATGATCAAGGATGGGAAGTCCTACATCATTAATTCACATAAAGGCAAGTCAAATATTTCATTGGTAAGTGCCAACCAAGAAAAGAAGTTGATTAGTTGTAGTAAGAAATGTGTTTTTCTTTTCATAAGAGAAAATCAGTCTAAGGATGAGTCAATGAGTGAAGGAATCTTTGGAGGAGTGTAATAAAGAGTAGAAACACTAGTAGGAGGATTTTCTATAGGAATATAGAGGAGTGTTCCAAGATCCTAAAGGCTACCACCTAAGAGGGAAGTGGAGCATGAAATCCAATTATTTCCAAACTCACACGTTTCGAATATTGGGTTGTATAGACAATATGTTCTAGAAGAAAATGAAGTGAAGAATTAGTTCCAATAGTTGTCAAAGAAGAAGATACTTGGAATTTTTCTGTCAATACAAGGCGAGGTTTGTATGAGTGGTTGGTTATTCCATTCAGTTTATGCAATGCATTGACTACGTGTATGAGACTAATAAATCATGTTTTATTCCCTTATCTAGATTCATTTTTTATTGTCTATTTGGATGATATACTGGTTTATAGTGCTACCTGGGAGGAGCACATGTCACGTCTTATGCAAGTGTTAGAGACCTTGAAGAATCACCAACTATTGGCCAATCTCAAGAAATGTGAGTTTGCTAAACAATATTTTGTGTATTTGGGGTATGTTATCGGTGGAGAGGACCACAAGATAGATCCCAAAAGTATGGAGGCCATCATGAAATGGCCAGTTCCTACAAATTTCACTAACGTAAGGAATTTTTTTGGGTCAACACAATACTTCTGGAAGTCCATAGCTTCATTTTCAGCAGTAGTTGCATCACTCCATGCCATAAAAACCAGTGGTAATAGTTTACAGTGGGGGAAGAATCAACATAAGGCCTTTGATGAGATGAAAAGAAATATCGGTGAAGCACCAATGATCGCACTACAAAAGTTGTAGAATCCCTTCAAAGTGAAGACAAATGCAAGTGGGTATGCCATGGGAGAAGTATTGATGTATGAAGGAAGGCATGTATGCTATCATTCTAAAGTATTTTATGGGGCAGTTCTCAACTACCCTACCTATGAAAAGGATCTCTATACCTTGGTACAAGCTGTCAAAAAGTGGAAGCACTATCTAATGGGAAAGGATACCATCATCCACATAGATCAGTAGCCACTACAATATTTGTAGTCCCAGAGTAAGCTACAACAAACCATATATTACAAGTGGATGTATTTTTACAACAATTTCATCTAGTCATCAAGTATAAAAAGGGAAACACAAACAAGTTGGCAGACATGCTTTCAAGGACACCCACATCCAAAATTACAACTTTGGGAAGTATGATGCACCTTGATCCTTTTACCCATGATGGATGAAAAGAGGCATACATAGAAGATGAGGACTTCAAGGAGGTGTTTCAATAGCTAAAGGGACAAATTCATATAGAAGAAGGTGACCACAAGGATGACTATCATTTCCAAAATGGTTTACTCTAGAAGCTCGACAAGATCTATGTCCCTAAAGGTGAATGACTCCATCTTATAAAAAAGGCTCACATCTCCAGGGTTGTAGGACATTTTGGTGTTCGGAAGACAATTTCCAGTTTACAGAGGTATATGTATTGGCCCAGAATGTAAGAATATGTAGCATGATATATTAGAGGGTGTATAATTTGTTGTACCAACAAGCCCAACAATAGGAATAAAGGTCTATACCATCCCTTACCTGTACCCATTCAACCTTGGGAAATCATTTCCATGGGTTTTGTGGGAGGGTTACCAACAAACTGAAAGGGACATGACTATTTCTTTGTGGTAGTTGAAATGTTCAACAAGCTGTGCATTTTCACACCTTGTAAAAAGACCATTAGTGGACAAGAAGAAACAAATAGGTTCTTTGAATAGGTCTAGATGCACTTTGGGATAACAAGGAGCATCATCTCATATGGAGATACCAGATTTCTCAGTACATTTTGGAATACCTTGTGGGAGAACATGGACACTAATTTGAAGAGGTCTACAACATTCCATCCATAGAAAAATGGGCATATATAAGTAGTCAAGAGGAATTTGGTGCACCTTTTGAGGGGTTACAATTAGAAGCATCCAAAGACCTGGGATGAAAATATGATCTATATACAACACTCTTATAACATAGCAGACCACACTTCTACTGGTAAGTCACCTTTCAAAACTTTCTTTGGATATTTTCCACATTCACCCTTAGATGTTGTATATGGAAAACAAAAAGGAGTGAGGGAGGACCTCATAGGAGATGCATTAAGGGAAAAAAAAATTGTTGAGATGATCAGACATATACATTTAAAAGTATAAGAGACATTAAAGAAGTCATAGCAAAAGTACAAGGCTATACATGACCAACACATATTATAAAGAACATTTAGAGTGGGAGTTAGAGTATGGTTATAGTTGAATAATGAAAGGATACAGGGTCCTAGTAAGAAGATCAAGGCTATGCAGTATGATCCTTTTGAGGGATTGGAAAAAGTGGGAGATAATGCCTATAGAATCAATATACCTCCATACATGCACATTTACTCAATAGTGAATGTGGATATGATCCAGGTGGATATTGGTGGCCACCCACCTATTCCAACTGGCTCCTCATGTCCATTTTTGTTCAGCACATTCTTCTGTACTGCTTTATAATTGTGAGTTCTACACTTCTGGGGATGTATGAACCCAAACACATTCTCCAGGTGGATATGGGTGGCCTCTTGCTTAATCCAACTGGCTTATTTTGTATGTTTTCATGTCAGTGCATCTTGTTGTACTTCCAGGGTGGTTTTGGGGCCCTAAACGTTGTTTTTTTGGCTCGCCATAGTCAGAATGTAGATAGAGTTAAAGTATGATGGAGGAATATGTATTTCTCTTAAATACCTTTCCAACGGGCTATCACGCACCTAAAATGGAGGTCGTATGAAAAAGTTACGACCCTAGGAAGTTGAGGTACCAAATTACACCAACTTACCCATAGGTCCCACATGAATTTTGGAGTTTCACCTTCTAGGGTTCGGTTTTTGGATGTCTAGGGTTTTGGAATTCATGATTAATATGAAAAGAGCCTCTGGAGCCTCATTCTAATCCATTCTTCTCAGATGGATGCACGTAGCAGCAACATCTCTTCTCAGAGATAACTACCACCATTCAAGCAAGTTCTAGTTCTGCAGTTTTACAGTTTCATCCTATTTCATTATTTAATAGAAGATATTGTTCACTAGATATTTTTTGTTATTCTTCCTATCTCTGTTTTTATTGTATTCATTCTGTTAATTAGTTCGTTCCACTCCTAAATCATGATCAGTGGTATCAGAGCAGTCTTCTCTTCGTTTTTTTTCTTCATGCATGTCCCCGACAAGGTCCGGGTACAAGAAGTTGGGGCTCTAACCAATCGAGCCATTACCATATCAGTCACACCGAGCACGACAAAAATCATGGGATATAAAAAGAAAGATTATGGAGCAGGAGATCCTATTAAAATGTTTCTCGAGGAAGCCCTCACACGAAAAAGGAACAAAATGATGGACAACTTCACACAGATCCTTCAACGGTTGCCCACGAGAGAAGCATCTTCATCAAGAGGCCATGCAACCCCCTTCAAGGTATAGGTAAATTTTGATATTCTGTTATTTGAAGGACTGATAGATGTGGATGTTGTAGATAAATGGTTGAATCTGCTCGAAGGATATTTTTCGGTCCACAATTTTTCCCATAGGGAAAAGATCACTTTTGCACTCCTCAAGACCATTCCCCATCTTAAATACTGGTGGGATACTTACTCTGAGAAAAGGGTCGTGGAGGAATATGAAATTTTTGTGGTGGCCCTACATGATATTCCTTCCAGGATGCGATTAAAGAACAATACTACCTTGTTGGAAGATATGAGGACCATTACACCAGATGGACCACCCTATGTCAAGAAAGGCACCAGACAGTACCAAACTTCACCAATATTTTCCATACCCTATGCACCAAATTGGGTATCAAATATTCTGAGCATCATCTGGTGCTCAAATATCGTGGATGTTTTCCTAGATACATTCAAACAGGAATGGAGTTTCTAGACATCGCCTCATTAGGCATGGCTTATAGATACGTTGTCAATATCGAACATAAATTTAAGCAGAAACGATGAGAGTTTCGATCTGCAAACCCCTCATAGCCAAAGCAGGGTAAATGCAACACCAACCCACACAACAAGAGACCAGATCGATATGGTCACCCTCAGGACAACTAGTCCAAGCCACAGCACAAGAAGAGCAGTGAGAAGATGAAGAAGGACATGGGAAAATGGTGTGAGTACTATAAAATTCCTTGGAACAACACTAAAGAATGTCGCTCCAATCAGTCCCTCATGGACGAGCTGAAGGCTTCCGAGTCAGAGGTCGATTATGATTCTGAGTCAAATATTGGAGGGAAGTGAATGATCGATGTCGAACCCAGTGCCATTGTCTCTAAAACCAAAGTTTGGCCAAGCAAACCAAAAGAAACAGAGGAAAGGGAATGCCTCTTTCACTCGCAGATGTGGGTCAAGGGGGGCTCCAATTCATTTCATTGTCGACAATGGTAGTTAGAAGAACCTGATTTCAACAGAGGTCATCAAGTAGCTTGACTTTCCAATGATGCCGCACCCGCATCGCTACACCATCGGTTGGATTCACTAATGAAGAGATCTTTGTGTCAGCCAATAGTGTTGCCTACCCTATGGCATCAAGCCATTCAAAGATGAGGTACTGTGTGATATTGCTCCCCTTGAATTTTGTGATGTTCTTTTAGGACAACCATATTTTTGGAAGCGTCATGCTATGTATGAGTCTAGACCCCGCGGTGTTATTATTACTTTGGGTAGACAATTGTACAGGATCCCCGAGGTAGCGTTGCCTACTGTTATTTCTTTAATCTCTTCTAAGAAATGCAGTAAGGTAATTTCATAGACCAGGAAGTTATTCTTCTTTGTGATCCATGCTTACAGTAAGTAGAAGGTTTCCGCCACATCCATGGCCTCTACACAACACCTCTCTTTGCAGCAGCAATAAGTGGATAGGATCGTGGAAGAATACAGAGACATATTCTCCTCATCTACAGGTGTACCAACACACTACCAAGTCAATCATCCAATTGATTTGACCCCTGGTGCACCTCTACCTAATGGACCAGTCTATCGATGCTCGCTGAAGGAGAATGATGAAATCAGGCGTTAGATCTAAGAGCTTATTCAAAATGGGCACATCATACCCAACTCCTCCCCTTGCAAAAGACCGATTGTACTAGTACAAAAGAAAGATGGGACTTGGCGACTCTGCATTGATTACATAGCCTTAAAAAAAATCACAGTCAGCAACTGCTACACCATTCCTAGGATTAATGACCTTCTTGACCAACTCAAGGGGGCCAAGTTCTTCAGCAAGATTGACCTAAAGTCTAGCTACCAATAGGTTCCCATCGAACCAACTGATGTATGGAATACAACCTTCAAGTCTAAAGAAGCTCTCTACAAATGGTTGGTCATTCCCTTTGGCTTAACAAATGCACCAACCACTTTTAGGAGATTGATGGATGATGTATTGAGACCCTTCACCAACTCCTTTGTTGTAGTATATTTGGATGACATCCTTATCTTCAGAAGAATGTGGGAGAAGCACATGCGGCATATTCATCAGGTTTTGAGCACTCTGTGGTAGCACAAGCTTTATGCCAACTTGGAAAAATTCTCTTTTGGCATGAACATGGTCCAACACTTGGGCTACATTGTTGATGAGCATGGGGTACATGTTGATCTAGCTAAGATCCAAGTCATCTATGACTGGCCAGCCCCGACCACACTGACCAAGCTTCAGATCTTTTTGGGACTATCCAACTTCTACCGACGGTTCGTGTTGGGATTCTACCATATTGCATGGGCCCTCAGCCAGGTTACCAAAGGTGGTGGTAGGGTCAAGTTCGTATGGGGGAAGGAGAAGAAATGAGAATTCGATGATCTAAAGCATCTCTTGTGATCATCTCCAATACTCTCCTTTCCCGATATGCAACAACCATTCGATATTGAGACTGATGCATCTGACTATGTTGTGGGCGTAGTTTTCACTCAACACGGGCATCCAGTGGCATACCATAGTGATTCACCCTCCGATACTGTCTAGAAATATCCCACCTATGAAAAGTAAATGTATTCCATGGTACAAGCATGTTGTCAATGGAAACATTACATTCTAGGGAAGGAGACGATCATACACACTAATCACAAGCCTCTGCAGTTCATATAGACACAAGGGAAATTACAGAATGAATGCCATCAGAAGTGCTCCACCTACCTATAGCAGTTCCATATCAACATAAAGTATAAGATAGGTATCTCCAATCGTATCGTTGACTGCCTCAGTCGGCCTCATGTGGCTGCACTCACCACTGTGCTCCATTCCTATGGACATGAAGCATCTGAGTGGCCCTAACTTTATCAGCAAGATCCAGAATTTTCCACCACCTATCATCTCTTGGGTACAGGCGCACCTGTCACCGATTTTCACATTCAGGAAATACTCTTGTGCCACCTGAGCCATCTCTGTGTTCCTACAAGTGAGTGTGCAAAGATGATTTGGGAAGCCCACTATAGTCAGGTGGCAGGACATTTTGGCGTGGATAAAACTGTGGTCATTCTTCAGAAACATTTTTATTAGCCAAAATTCAACAGGACGTCAAAAAGTATGTCAGATCTTGCACTTCCTATGCCATTTTCAATCCAACCATCAAGAAGCAAGGCTTATACACCCCTCTTCCTATTCCCGAGAATCCTTGGGAATCCATCTCAATGGATTACATGTCTGTCTTGCCATCCACCAAGCAAGAAAATTAATGTGTGTCTATGGTCGTTGATTGGTTTTAGAATATGGCCATCCTCACCACATGTAAGAAGAATGTCACAGCGACAGATACTACTAATATCTTTCTCGAACGAGTGTAGGTACACTTTGGGATACCATAGAAAATCATCTTTGAATGAGACAACAAGTTTCTCAACACCTTTTGGTCGAGTCTCCGGTCTCTTTTGGAAACCAAGCTCACAAAATCCATTGCTTTCCACCCCCAAACCGATGGCCAAACATAGGTAGTCAATTGGATGATTGTGCACATCCTGTGCATATACAATTCTAAGAATCCATGTACATGGGACAAGAGTCTCCCATATGTCCAACACAGTTACAATAGGGCTCTCCATAGTTCCACCAGCCATAGCCCATTTCAGGTGGGTCTGGGATTCCAGCCCTTAGGACTCATTGATGTTGCACTTCCTCTTGCCACCACACAGACATAATATTCCTCTAATCAGTTTGTGATCGAAAAAGACACAAAATTCCTTGATAATATTCAACACATCCACCAACAGGTCCAGGAGATTTTTCATAAATCCAATGCTAAGTAAAAGAAGTGCTATGATCAACACAGGGTACCACACCAGTTTCAGGTTGGCAACAAAGTCTGGTTACATCTGCAGAAGGAGAATCTCACTGGGCCCCATCATAATCTTTTCCCACTTCATTATGGGCCTTACACTATCACCAAGGCTGTGGGTAGCAATTATTTTGAGCTCAACACTCAACCCTTCCTTGGTCTGCATCTAGTCTTCAATGTGGACCTCCTTCAACCATATTTTCCACCATTATTGGACATCTCTGAGATCGCATAACAGCTGACACCAATAGAGCTCAACCCTGACTGCATGGAACAAGCATCCACTGATCAAATAGTGGACACACGGGTCAAGGGCACTCCCCAACAACAGATCCAGATTTATCGGGTTGTCAAGGTAGGGAAATTTCTACACCAAGGCAAGTGGCTCACTTGGGGCCAAATCTAGAAAAAGTTTCCTCACCTAATGGGGGAACTCAATGCAATTGAGACCATTGCTTCCTAAGGGGGGATGATTGATATAGGTGGATATTGGTGGCCACCCACCTACTCCAACTGGCTCCTCGTGTTCATTTTTGTTTATCACATTCTTCTGTACTGCTTTAAAATTGTGATTTCTACACTTCTGGGGTTGTATGAACCCCCACATATTCTCTAGGTGGATATGGGTGGCCTCCTGCCTAATCGAACTGGATTATTTTGTATTTTTTCATGTCATCACATCTTTTTGTACTTCCAGGGATGTTTTGAGGCCCTAAACATTGTTTTTTTAGCTCGCCACAGTTAGACTGTCAATGGAGTTAGAGTCTGACGGTGGAATGTCTAGTTCTCTTAAATACATTTCCAACGGGCTATCACGCACCTAAAAGAAAGGTCGTATGCAAAAGTTAGAACCCTAGGAAGTTGAGGTACCAAATTACACCAACTTACCAATAGGTGCCACATGAATTTTGGTGTTTCACCTTCTAAGGTTAGGTTTTTGGATGTCTAGGGTTTTGGCATTCATGAGTAATATGAAAAGGGCCTCTGGAGCCTCATTGTAATCCATTCTTCTCAAAGGGATGCGCATAGCAACCACATCTCTTCTCAGAGATAGCTACCACCATTTGAGCAAGTTTCAATTCTGCAGTTTTACAATTTCATCCTATTTCACTATTTAATAGAAGATATTGTTCACTGGATATTTGTGTTATTCTTCCTATCTCTGTGTTTATTGTATTCAATTTGTTAATCAAGTCGTTCCTCTCCTAAATCTAGTTCAGGATAATATCAAACTCTATGAGCCTTCCATGTTGGATCAGGATGAGGAGTAGGTCCTACATTTCATAGAGGACTTAGCACCAGATGCTAATGCAGAGCTAGTAGAGGACACAATTTTTCATAAGCAATCCAAAACAACAAGATAGGGGTAACATGATTGTTGGGTGTAGGCCTATTTTGAGAAGGAAGTCTATTATGGGCGCATGCCTATTTTTGGAGAAGATCTATTTTGGGGAAAAAACTATTTTTGGAAAGGAAGACCTAATTTTGGAGCATGCACAACAAGTGGCAAGAAAGAAACATGCAGAAAAAGAAGGAAAAGCAACATGCAGGAGGAAAAACAACGTGGCGCATAGGCAGACAATCCTAACCATGATAGGGTTAGGGTTTTTGATAAGGATTGAATGACCATAAGCCTGTAAAATAGTATAAATAAGGGCCTAGGAGGTCTAGGAGGGGGGATGTCAATTAAGGATACAGAGTTGTGTATGTGATATAAAGAGATATCATATCATAGCAGATAGAGTTGATTATCATAATTTTGTGGAATTGTTGATTGTAATAAGTTTGTAGAAGAGTTGAGTAAGGTAGAAGTTGAGGGTTAGGTCATAGGATGAGGATCCTGGTGTGATCTAGACGACCTCGCAGAGGGTTCTTACCCTCAATATTGATTGTATTATTGAAGATGTAATGTGCACAATGCAATATTCTGTAGCAGATTAAATAAAAGAGCAGAGAAGCTGGAACTTTATGGATGTATCCCTAGGAGGGGGTGAACCAAGGTAAATATTGTGTTATGTGTGATTGTTAATAAATGTTTACTTTATGTTGATCATTAGCTTATGACTAAATGGTTAAACTAGATATATCAGTATACATGCATAGGCTTAAATATGAATGAATCGTAGAAGTAATTGAACAATTAACAAGGATAATGCATAAAGAAGGAAAAACAAAACCCCAGATCCCCACCCATTCCTAGACTGCAAACACCTGAGTATTGCAGTCAGCCATAAAATATATCTTGGGTGAGACTGGGTTGTGCACCCTTTGCACAGTGTTTCCTTCTGGTATATGTTAGCACCATGATTTTCATGGCTAAGGTTAGAGGTTTTTCAATAATTTTTCAAAGTCATGCATGTTAGCACCCATATTGTTTTTATGACTAGCATCATCCAACATCTCCAAGGGTCAGTTTCAAAAGGAAGATTATCATTTATTTGTTCCATTACAATTTTCAACTCCGCGCTGCAAAATTTTCTACATGCTATGCAGAGCACTTCACCGTGAAAAGGATTCTGTCACATAGTGGATTTCGTCGTGCAGTGGATTTCTATCATGCAGTGGATTTTGTCGTGCATGGGATGTTGTCTTGCAGTGGATTTCGTCGCGCAGTGGATTTATGTCGCGCAGTGGATTCTATCGCACATAGGATATTGTCATGCAGTGGATTTTGTCACGCATAGGATATTGTCACGCAGTGGATTCTGTCGTGCATAGGATCTTGTCGTGCAGTGGATTCTGTCGCGCAGTGGATTTTTCCTGCACACAGGCTATAGGTTGCACTACGCAAATTATTTCTTTAGTGGTCAACTTTAAGATCACTTTCTTACCAACTGGAGAGGAATTTTGAAAATCCCCGAGAGGTTTCTGTCATGGACAAGCCAAATAATAAAAACCTCTCTCAGATTTGAAAAATGTGTCATGGATTGGGATATTTGAAGGAATCTTTGAGCCCTATTTTTAAATTTTCATGATTTCATGTCTGAGACATGTTTTTGCGACACGAATTCCAGCCTGATGGAGACAAATTTTAAGAAAACGAGAGAGGATTTTCTTTATAACGAGATTAAGTACAAAAACCTCTCTCCATTTATAAAAATAGTGTTTTATTAGTGATATATGATGTCATATTTAATGCCTATTTTCCTAGTTTGCTGCGCAAATCCACTGTGTTTTTTGCTCTAGGTTATTGTTGTGTAGAAGACTTGTTGTGCAGGGGTGACAATGTGTCTAGCAGTGCACATGATGAATCATCACAACCATATGGTCGAATTTTGATCATGATCAATGATTGTAAAGAATATTTCGGTTATGATTATGATTTGGCAAAGTCAGGTTTTCTATTTTTAGTGAATCTGTTGAAGTTATTGTTCTCTTTCAAAGAAAACAAATCCATGATTCTAGGAGGGAGGAGTTTGAACCTAGAATCCAAGGGTGACATTAGTTTTCTATATATGGGGATATTTTTCATGTAAAAGGGGTTGGTTGGCAAAATTGGTAGACGAAACTATTGTATGTAATTTGAGTTTTGACCAAAACTTAATGCAAAGGTCCTGTAACTTGATGAAAAGATTCTAGTTGTAGCAGTCGGATGTATTGTGCCTCTTTCTTTGCATATGTGTTTCCTGTCATATTTATTCATATCTTTTTCTGTCTATTTCAGAATGAATTTCGAACCTGTGGATTCACTGCACAATGCCCCTTGTTCGTGCCACTTAGACAAAAAGTTTTATTCTAAAAGTTAACTCTGAATTCACCCGCAGCAGTGCTCCGAGTTACTTCCTATGTTGTTCTCCCACCTCACATTATGGTTTTACACTGAAGATTGTTGTTCACCTAGCCTTATCCTCTCAAGTTTAGTTACTGAGTCATTTATCTCCATCTTTTCCTCGGATCAACTCCATAGCCCAAGTCTTACCTTCTCGTGCCAATATAACCAAAACCCGTTATATCAAAAGTGTTAAATCTAGCCGTTATTTCAGAGCCATATCCTGCACGGAGACCACACCTCCCGAGAGAACCCTCTCCATATCTGAAAGGATAGTTTCGGGTCTCAAAGTTGTTTCAAAAAGTTACCTTCGTCATCTTTTTATCATCCGAACAGATTTACAGAGTGATAACATTTTGGCGTCGTTGTCGGGGACGGAATTGAATGAAACTTTCCCTAGGAAGAATGACATCGTTTTAGTTCTAATGTCTGAGAGCAGCAGACACTTAGGTAGATATTGGTTGTATTTCTTCTCTGGTGACTCCACACATCAGAAAATCAGTTGAAGGTGATTCCACTAGCATAAGAATCTAGAGATAAAGTTTTCATGGTGACTCCAATCAAGCTTCAAATGTGATTCAAAGACTCCACTGGAGAATGAGACCTGTTGAGAGAGATATGGAAGAGCAGTATTGAAAAATAAGGTACTCGAGCTTAAGTTTAGTTCAATATGTAATTTTTTGTTTTATAAATATCTTCTTGTCCTTTCATAAGTTTTTCAAAAGAATATTTCTTCACTTACTGCGTTCAAATGAATCCCAGAGATCTACCCTTGTATATCCTTCATTGCAAACTGTAGGTATACCTCCTTCTTGTATAGCTGATATTCACCAAGCTCCTTCCTCTGAACCATATGATGTTCATGATCATTCTTGTGAGCTTAATGAAACCAAAGCTGAGCTTGTACCTTCTGTTCTTAATCATGTACCCTCCAAGATTCAAGAAAGATACAGTCCTCTTAAATTTTCTTCCATCCTTCATGACTTTCCTCTAAAACATTATAAGTACCTTCCTAGATTCAATGGAGATCTCGATGGACATTCAACTGAAAAACATATTCAAATGTTTGAGCATTTTATAGATCTTTTTGAGATTGAACATGATGATGTGTCTATGAGGGCCTTTTCTCAGTCCTTACAAGGAGATGCCAAAGCATGGTTCAGACATTTGCATCCTTAGTCGATTAGCTCATGGGATGAATTGAGGGAAGCTTTTCGTAGATTTTGGGGTGAGAGAAAGTCATGGAATATACTCCTTTCATAATTTATTTCCATGAGAAGAATGAAAGATGAAACCATCTCAAATTTCAGTAGGAGGTTTGCTAGTCTTTATTATAAACTGCCTAAAGAAGTCCAACCTCCTAAAGTCGCTTCCATGCTCCATTATGTAACAACCTTTCAGTCAAAATTATATTTTCTTTTGATGGAGAGGAATTCTATGTATTTGCAGCAGATGTTTAATAATGCTCAGGAAGTGGAAGACAATATTCAAGGATACAGTCAAGAAGATGAATTTTCAAATTAGCTTGTTGAAGAGCAGGTTGATGTTCCAAGCTTTTCCTTGTTAGATGACATTGCAAATGTTGTTGATTTTCCTATATATGATGAAGATGATTATGATTATGATGTTGACTTCCTAGAACAACCAGTTGCATGTTCTCTATCAGAAAATGTTCCTTTTTAGAAATCTAATGAGAGAAATCAGCCTACATATCATAGTTACAAAGAATAAAGTATTGAATCAGCTGAAGGAAATTCTTTACCTTTATTCTTTGATTCATTTAAATTGTTGAAAGAAAATTCTAAGATCATCACTAAATCAAAGGAATGTGTGCTGATGCCAAATCACACTAATTCACTGAAACAAACTGACAAGAAATTGCAGAAATATTTTCATGTGTTTGATGACCCTGTTACTTGTTATGTAGGAGGTCTTTTCAGTTCAAAATTTCAGCCATTGGTCAAAGATGAATATGAAAATGAGTATGTTCAACAATCCAAAGAAATTGAAAAATGTGCATATGATAGCAGTGAAGAAAATGAAGAAAGTTTTGAATTAGATGAAAGAACTGTTCCATTGTATTTTGCATCTTTGGAATTGCTGAAGCAAAATGTTTATAATGTTTCAAATCAGAAATCCTACAGGCATGATGTTGAATATTAATAAAGAAATGGAGTTGCAAATGAAAACTATCTCCCACTATGTTTTTCTTCCTTTGAATTGTTGAAAGTAGATCATGAGATAACAGAGGAAGCAGAGAAGTCTGAATGCATTCACAGTGACACTATTTTACATGATCAAATTGTTATCAGTGAGGAATACCAACAACCTTCTCATGCATTTAATGATCGTGTTGTTGATGACATGGAAGGTTATTTCAGTTCAGATTTGCAGCCTGTGCTCAACTACCAGCTTCAAAATAAAGATGATGGTCAATCAACGTCGATGTTAGAGATGGATTGCTTTCCACCAAGGGTTTAACTTCAGCCAACACTATTTTCTGATTCTTGTTATTTCCAGCAGTCTCAACAGATTTTCTAGCCTATTGGTGGCAATCAATAGGTTAAATCACATAAAAATGAGAATGCAGTGGAAGGGGTGAAACATGGTTATTGTTTTGTGCGTGTTTTAGAGGATCCATTTGCAGTTTTGGTGGACGCGACAAACAGTCCCAATGTTTTTAATTTTTTGAGATTTGAAATTATAGATGAATTTTTGAATGCCTTATCAGTAAACAGGTTTTGGAGCAAGCATGTGCAAAGAAACCAAAAAATGGATAAAGTGCTTGCATGGTTGCATTGGAATTTTGATTTCACTTGATTAACATTGTTTTCAGCAGTAAGGGTAGGTAGGACTGCGAATAAGATCGGTACTATGAGCATTTCTTTTAGCAATCTGTAGTTTTCATCTTCAAGATTTCAGTTTGGAGCATATATAGTTTTGGGTTTTCAGTGGATGCAGGTTACAAGTTACAGTTGGAAAGTTCAGTTTGGGAGAAGCCTAATGGATTGGCACATGGTCTATTGTTCTTTGCTACCTCACAGGGAGGATAGCATCCCCGTTGGAGCCAGCTATTAGCACCATGCTATTCATGGATAAAGTTAGAGGTTTGTCAACAATTTTGCAAAGTCATGCATGTTAGCACCCATATTGTTTTTATGACTCACATCATCCAACATCTCCAAGGGTCAGTTTCAAAAGGAAGATTATCATTTATTTGTTCCATTTCCATTTTCATCTGTGCACTACAAAATTTTCTATGTGCTACGTAGAGAACTTCACCGCGCAAAGGATTCGGTTGAGCAGTGGATTTCGTTGCACAGTGGATTTCTGTCGCACAGTGGATTCTGTTGCGCATAGAATGTTGTCGCACAGTGGATTTAGTCGCGCATAGGATGTTGTCACGTAATGGATTTTGTCGCGCATAGGATGTTGTCACGCAGTGGATTCTGTCACGCAGTGGATTTTTCCTGCACACAGGTTATATGTTGCACTACACAAATTACTAGTTTAGTGGTCAACTTCAAGATCAATTTCTGACCAACAGGAGAAGAATTTTGACAATACCCGAGAGGTTTTTGTCTAGTATGAGCCAAATAATAAAAATCTCTCTCATATTTGTAAAATGTGTCACGTATTGGGACATTAAAAGGAATCTTTGAGCCCTATTTTTCATTTTTCATGATTTCCTATCCTAGACATGTTTTTGCGACACGTATTCCGGCCAGATGGAGACGAATTTCAAGAAACCGAGAGATTTTTTTCTTTATAACGAGCTTAAATAAACAAACCTCTCTCCGTTTCTAAAAATAGTGTTTTATTAGTGATATATGATGTCATATTTAACGCCTATTTTCCCAGTTTGCTGTGCAAATCTGCTGCGTTTTTTACTGTAGGTTACTGTTGCATAGAAGACTTGTTGTATAGGGGTGATAAAGTGTCCAGCAGTGCACATGATGACTCATCACAACCATATGGTCAAATTTTGATCATGATCAATGATTGTAAACAATATTTCGGTTATGATTATGATTTGGAAAAGTCAGGTTTTCTATTTTTAGTGAATCCATTGGAGTTATTGTTCTCTTTCAAAGAAAATGGATCCATGATTCTAGGAGGGAGGAGTTCGAACCTAGCAGCCAAGCATGACATTAGTTTTCTATACATGGGGATCATTTTCATGTAAAATGGGTTGGTTGGCAAAATTGGTAGACAAAACTATTGTATGTAATTTGAGTTTTGACCGAAACTTAATGCAAAAGTCTTGAAACTTGATGAAAAGATTCTAGTTGTAGCAGTTGGATGTATTGTGCCTCTTTCTTTACATATATGTTTCCTTCCATCTTTATTCATATATTTTTATTTCTATTTCGAAACAAATTTCAAACCTATGGATTCCCTGCGCAACACCCCTTGCTCGCGCCACTTAGCCAAAATGTTTTCTTCTAAAAGTTTACTCTGAATTCACCTGCAACGATGCTCCGAGTTACTTCTTGTGTTCTTCCCACACCTCACATTATGGTTTTACACTGAAAACTGTTGCTCGCCTAGCCTTATCCTCTCAAGTTCAGGCACTGAGTCATTTGTCTTCGTCTTTTCCTCAGATCGACTCCATAGCCCAAGTCTTACCTTCTTGCGCCAATAAAACCAGAACCTCTTATATCAAAAGTGTTAAATCTAGTCGTTGTTTCAGAGCCATATCCCACATGGAGACCGTGCCTCCTGAGAGATCCCTCTCAAGATCCAAAAGGCTAGTTTACCTTCGTCATTTGTTTATCAGTCGAACAGATTTACGGAGTGTTAACAGTGTACCAGGAGGGCCGAGAGTTTTTGAGGGTTTTGTTGGAAACCTATTGATATTCGAACCTAGGTCATCCCAAGAAGAAGTAAGAGAGAATTATACCAATGAATGGTTCTATTGTCGGCTGGAACTATACAATATTGACTGGACAGGATCTGTGGAAGAAATGCACCGAGGATGAAAGTATACAAGGGAATGTTCAATCCATGGAATCCAACGAAGGCAGAGATCGAAAGATGGTTGGAAATAAAGGAAGTTGAGTTTTCACAGAAGGACAACAGAAACCCTAAGTTAACATCACGTAATTATCTTGACAAATACGTGTCTAGAGACTTGCATGAAGTATTTTTCTATGTTTGCCCGCATTTGTTGCAGGAGTGGTTATTGAGGTTAAAGGACAACCACCCTACAAATCGAATCAGACAGCTGGAGTGGAATCCTATGGAGATTTCATAGTTACATCAAGTTAATAACAAACTTATGTGCGTAGTAGATTTCTAGTTAGACAGTATTGTTGCAAGGTTTATCACTGAATTTGCAGTAGATACTGTGAAGTCTTACACCATAGTAGAGAAGGATTTTCTAAAAGTACCTAAAGGTAGGGACATCAAATCATTGTATACTTCAATCAATATTTTATTGTATGACAACAATGTGATTACCATGGAATTATACAACTAAAATTCCTTGCGTGCATGGGGGAAGGGGGGAAGCACTAACAAGAGGTTGAGACATGGAGGAGGAGATAGATAAGGGAAAGAAGAAGGAGGTCATGGAACCAATAACGATGGAGGAAGACCAGATAAAGAAGATAATGGAAAAATTTGGAAAGATGCATAGTGGATTACCCTACCAATATAAAATGAATAACAACAAGAGAGCCATAGCCAATAGAGAGGGCTTGGAAAGCGATGAAGAAGAGGTAGAGGATCTCCGGAATATGGATCATATTGAGGAAATCATGTGCACAATGTATGAAAGGAAAACAAGAGGTCCAAGGTCAATAACAAAAGGCAAAACTCCAATCCAGATCACCTTCAATGTGGAACCTACAACCCCATATGCGACTAATACACCAAAAAGAACACCAATGTTTAGACAACTGATTTTTAGTGGAAGAAAATAAATAGGACAAGGATCCAATCTAGGAGCATCAACTGGGGGAGCTAGTTTAGGAAGTAATAGTAAATTGACTACACCACATGGAGGAAGTAGTTCAATAGAGTTCAAAATGGCAGGACATGATCCCACGATCATATTACCAGAATTTTGGGGAGAGGCATCAGAGGACCCTAAAAAGCACCTATTCATCTATGAGAAGATCTGGGAAGTAAAATAGATCACAGATGAGGATACAAAGATCGCGCATTTAGTTATCACACTAAGAGACCATGCATTGGACTAGTACATAAGCCTAGATGTAAACAGTCCACTGGGAGTAACAAAGAATATTGCGGACGTGAAAAAACTACTGTAAACAAATTTCAGAAGCCCAGCTCAGAAGTACAATACATCAATGAAATGATTGAAACCAGGAAAAAAATAGGAGATTTTGTTTGGGATATTGATCAGAGGTTCAAACGTCTGAAAGGTAAGTTGAAATATGAAATTATTATCATGCAAAGGAACTTATTTGTGAACTCATTTTTACCACACTTGAAATACCCGTTAAGACAACATAAGTTCCAAACTCATGCAGAGGCTCTACAAGCAGCCTTACAACTGGAAGAGAACCAGTATCAGAAGATAGATCCAACAGTAGAGGAGTTGAAGGAGGATGTGAAGAATCTAACATTTCAACTTAACTAGAATAAGGGCAAAGTGAAAAGAGAAGTTATTTGGTGTACCCTATGTAGGATAGAAGGACACCATAAGAGAAAATGTCCAAATTTCACGTAGTATATGGAAACAAGTGTACCAAACCCCTTGCCAACAGGAGGACCATGGTGCGATATTTGTAAAATGCATGGGCATGATCCCTATTATTTTCCAATGATGCAGAAGTATAAGATAGTACCCAAAAGTTCATATTGTAATTTTTGCAAATCAGTGGGTCATGATAATAAGGATTCTAGGATGATGGAGTTGATGAGAGAAAGAACTTCAGATACTTATAGGGTGCAAGAAGAAATTATGACAGGACAAGCTGCAACTTAGTTCATCCAGGTACCACCACCATACAATAACGCACAATAGTAGTACAACAATGCACAACCGCAATACAATAATGCGAAGGCACAGTATAATATCGCGCAATATGACTAGGTACTTCAGTACAACACACCATGAGGAGATTGAGGTGCATACAAAAGTGGAGGATGAGACAGAGGAGGATTTGGACGAGGTAAAGGACCAATAGTGTCCCACAACTGCCAACAACTAGGACATTATGCAAGGGATTTTCCATTTCCACGAGTGACATGTATGTATTGTGGTGCAACAGACCATGACCATAGAAAATTTTTCGAGCAAAATTTCGCCCATGGGCGAAATATAGCCCCTTCAAATTTTAGTAGGGCAAATTTTATATATTAAAAAAAAACCAATATTAATCCCAATTCGCCCCCCTTTTATTTTTAAAACAATATTAATTATATATTTATCCCAAAATTGGTGGTCTAAATTTAAATATTAATTACATTTTCACCTTCGAAAAATGGCGGTCATCCTCCCTTTCACCCGATTTCTAGGAGTAGCAATGATCTTCCGGGGTTTTCACCCACAATTTTAGTTTTTTCACAGGGCCAAGGTCCATGATTCACCTCGATTTGGGAATGGCCATTGGCATTTGATTTTTTTGTCCCATCAATTTGGAGTTTTTAGTTTTACAGAGGATGCCCCCGATTTGGAGTTTTTACATGAATTTGGTTGTGGATTTTGGAAAATTTTCCCCAATTTGATGGTGATTCACAATATTAATAGATCCAAGAGGTTTGAATTGAAATCTTCAGCCATGCCTAGCTTGAAATATTCAAAGGCAAAGTTCCAAATCAAAATTCTATTGTCAAAATATTCAACTTAGAGGAGGAGAAAGCATCGAGTTCTTTCCATCTTCTCGGTTGCTCGGTGTCAACATTTCTAGTTGCCAAATTGGCCCCTACAACACCTTGAATCTTGATATCAAGTAAGTCATAAGTGGATTTTGAGCCCTCTCTACAAATTTTGAAATTTTTCACTACCATGTAGGGATAATCTTAATCTCTTATCATTTATGGGCTCATGGTTCTCTGCTTCTCTAGTAGCAGAGTTGTTTTGGGCATTCATTAAGTGCATATGCTAGTAGGGATTATCCTGATCAGTGATAGATCCCACCCAGCCTCTTGGATAGCAGAGGCTTCAAGTCATGAAGAGTGATAGTTTGGGTCAGTGATTGGAGTAGATTAGTAGTTCTGTGTAACATGTTTAAGTTTTTGAGATTACCCACATTTTGGATAAATTGCCTGGGCATTTTTAAATCATTCTCACAAGCTGGTGCTGAAACACGATGTTTCAACACCATTTTCCCAATGCTCATTGCTTGCGTGTTTCCACGCATGTTGCACAAGTGTCATCTTGATCAATGATAAAGCCCATAGCCCCACCCAACCTCCAAGATAGTAGAGGCTTCAGGTCATGATGAGTGATTGTTTGGGTTAGTGATTTCCAATTGGATTAGATCAATAGTTCTGTGTTTCATTTTTTTATCTTACTCAAAGACTACAGTTTGGATAAATTATTAAATTACCTTGGATTTTTTAAATCATTCTCACAATTTGGTGCTGAAACACAGTATTTCAACACCATTTTCCCAATGCTCGTTGTTTTTTTGTTTCCATGCATGTCGCACAAGTGTCATCCTGATCAATGATAGAGCCCACAACCCCAACTAGCCTCCAGGATAGTAGAGGCTTCAAGTCATGATGAATGATTTTTTGGGTTAGTGATTGCCAATTGGAGTAGATTAGTATTTCTATGTTTCAGTTTTTGAGCTTACTCACAGACTACAGTTTGGATAAATTATTAAATTACCTAGGTTTTTTTAAATCATTCTCGGAATTTGGTGCTGAAACACGGTGTTTCAGCATCGTTTTTCCAATGCTCATTGCTTGTGTGTTTCCACACATGTCGCACAAGTTTCATCCTAATTAGTGATAGATCCCACAACCCCACCCAGCCTCTAGGATAGTAGAGGCTTCAAGTCATGATGAGTGATTGTTTGGGTTAGGGATTGCCAATTGGAGTAGATCAATAGTTTTGTGTTTCAGTTTTTGAGATTACCCACATACTACAGTTTGGATAAATTATTAAATTACCTGGGCATTTTTAAATCATTCTCACAAGATGGTGCTAAAACATGGTGTTTCAGCATGGTGTTTCAACATTGTTTTCCCAATGCTCATTGCTTGTGTGTTTTCATGCACGTCACACAAGTGTCATCCTGATCAGTGATAGAACCCACAGCCCCACCCAGCCTCCAGGATAGCAGAGGCTTCAGGTCATGATGAGTGATTGTTTTGGTTAGTGATTGCCAATTGGAGTAGATCAGTAGTTCCATGTTTTAGTTTTTGAGCTTACTCATAGACTACAGTTTGGATAAATTATTAAATTACCTAGGCGTTTTTAAATCATTTTCACAATTTGGTGTTGAAACACGGTGTTTCAACACCATTTTCACAATTCTCATTGCTTGTGTGTTTCCACTCACAAGTGTCATCAAGAAAATGGAAATACAAGGAAAAATGGAAATGGAAATACTAGGAGAGAACATAACTCAATAAAAATGAGATGTAGATTCTTTGTCTTCTCTTTTCTATTGATATTCAATGAGTTGAAGTTCTCTTTTACATTTGGCAAGAAGAAGCCTTGAATAGATATTAGATCTGTTTATTTATACAAAAATTTCTTAACCAAAAGTAGTTAGACATTCCACATTCTTTGATCTCAAAAATAGAATATAATCAAAACTAAAAGATACAATGCATATTTTTCTGAATTTGCTAAGATTTCTTCGGTTTGTTGGAGCTTGGCACTTCACTTGTCCTTTATTTTCTCAATGCTTGCATGTGAACGTAGTTTATTTTTTCTGATCATTCAATTGAGCATGCAGTTCCGTTAATGCGAAAACAAATTTGGAAGGTTCGACATTTGCATTCAACTCATATGCGAAAACCTGTTTGTGTACCAAAGGTAATTTCTCTTGAATTTTCACCACTGCTTGTGTTGTAACCTAATGTTGTAAGCTTGGTTTTACCAAAAGGATCATTTATGATTTGTAAATCAACATGATCTACCTGTTGGATAGCACTTTGTACACTCTCTCTATTTTTCTTTGAATTCTCTTTGCTCCTTTCAATCTCTATTTGTCCAAGTGTATCAGGGATAGCACTGCCATCAAACTTATCAATTTCCATCTCTACAACTAAGAGAATGTTAAGACAAGCTTCCTTTGCTTCTCTAGCCATCTTCTTACTTTATTCAATATTTGTTTCCCATACCTTTAAATCCATTTCTCCCTTTATCTGCTCATACTATGAAAAATGGGCAAGCCCAAGTACAATGGTTTTTTGTCTCCATACTATGAATTCTTGGAATTTGAACCTGGATGTATAGGATTTTGTCTCCTTTTCATGAATATTCTTCAAACAATTATTAATCACTTGATTATGTCTTTGAATAATATCCATATTTTGGTATAGGTCTTGTTGGACAGCTTCCAGCTTTCCATTTATTCCAAATGTTTTCTTCTTAAATGCAATGATATCCATTCCCGTGTTCTCAAATAAAGTTATTAGAGACTACAAAAACTCTATTAACCTGTCTCTCTGGGAAAGCACAATATTGCTCATGTGTTGATTTGAACACTTAATTCTAGTTTGTCTTCTAATTTCTTTATCTCTTGCTCAAAACCCTGTTTGATTTTCTCTGTATCAAAATTTATTTTATTTTTGGTAGTCATTTCCATATGTTGCATATCATTATGCAATTGTTCAACGAGAAGACTTTTTTGTTCCAGTTGTTTTGTGAGATTATCCACTGACCACTAGTTAGCAGTTTCAAAGGCTCCCAATGAGTCTGCAACTTCTTTTGCAAATTAAGGGTCACTCTGTCCCTTTCCATCGTATATCATTTTTTTCTTTTTGGTAATTACTCCTTCTTTATGTCGAGATTCCTTTCTTATGATAGCCTTCCTTTTCTTGTTGAAAAAGAAATTTGATGGAGGCATTTATTCAAGTTGAATAGGTGTGAGGTCATCTATATTAATAATCTATGAACCAGGTAACTCAAAACTTGTTGCTAGAGGAGTTAATGATAGTATGGGAGAACTGAGTGCAATAGATCCTTCTGAGTTTGTGGCATCTTTCATTAGAGTTTCAGTATTTGGCGATGAGAAAGGAAAATTATGCCCGTGATTCATCAAAGCCTCAAATGATGCTAATAAGTTTTTCTCATCTTTACCTTGTACTGACATTATTGCATCTTTGGATAATGTATCTAAGCTCTTCTCCCCTTCCTTAGCCTTGTCCTCAGGCAAGCTATGTTTCTTGGGCTCTGTCAATTATTTCACTTGTAAAGTTGGATATTGTTGTCCCTGCAAGACCTTGGGTAGACTATTCCTTCTGTGATTTTGAAAACTGAGGAAGCTTGATTGTTGATCTTAAGGAAAATTTGGAAATATGCTTTCAACTTCATCGTATGATCTTACTACTCTGAAAGCTTCATCATAGGGGGAATCTTCATGTATATATATTTTCATATTGAATTGAGCTAGATGATTTTCAACCACCCTATGATAATCATGCCTTTTATACTCAATATCAACCAATTTGATATCTTCTAAGGCTGAAGCTTCAACCTTAGTGTGTCCAAAATTAGATAACGAAAACACGCCAATCTATATGGGAAAGGTTGGCCACACTCTCTTCTATGACACCTTCAATTCTTTAGTTATTCTTCCTGAGACTGTTTGATAAGATATTTCTATGCAAACCAGTCTGTTAGGTAGGAAATTGGGGAGAGAATACAGAGATAAATAACAGTCAAACACTCTGATATAAGAGAAATTTTCCTCAACATACCAATCTGTGATAGCACCCAAATTTCCAATGATCTGTTCTGAAATTCTGTGGGGAGGTTGTCCATAGATAGCTTCATGAATTGGGATTACTACATTATGAAAAATTTCATAGAAGAAGTCCTTTGAATTTTCCTCCCATAATTTAGAGTGATAAAAATGTACGGGCTCGGTGCTAGTCGAAGTCCAGCTCCAATTCATGAGAGGAAATGGAGTCCTAAAACAGATTGCATCCATAATGAATGCAGACATATAAAAGGGGTCATGTTCGCCTTTAGATTTTAGCATCTTGTATTCCACAATTTCCTTGGCTAAATTGTATGATAACATTTTTCCCCAATCAAAAGTGTAACCCACAACAACCTCATGGATTATGGGAACCCATTCTACAGTAAAATGTGCAGGATTTTTTCTACCGAACATTCTACACAACATCATGGTGATATACATGATATGAACATCACCGAATGTTGTAGAATATACACCATGGGTATCAAATTTGAACTTGCCTGGATTACCCCACCAGGTTTTCACTATATCATGGATGGTTCTATCATATTTAGTGCATTCCTCATCCTAAAACTTCAATATAAATGATGAATTGTAGGTATATTTGGGTTTAGAAGATAATTTATGCATTACCTGAATATCCTCAGGTCAAAAAGAGTCGACGAAGGTCTTTTGGTGACTGACGATGCTTCTTGTTGGGATATCCACGTGTTCCAGGTCCCGACCTATCATATCAGTGTAAGGCATAATTTTAGGTTGAGCAACAACTTTTTTGATTCGAACTTCGCCACATGTCTAAGATAAGCTAAAAATGTATCATCGTCTTCTTCCACTGAATCATCTGGATAGAGAGAATTAGAAAGTTCGTGCTCCAAAATGTCATAAACTTGTTTCCAATATTTGGTGGCATCTGACAACTGAGTAGTAGTATCTAAGAGTATATCTGCATTTGGGTTTGATTCGTTAGTCGATAAATCTTGCTTCTTTCCTGTTTTGTGTGGCACCATGATTTTCAAAAGAGGAATTTAACCTTCCTGCAAGAAGCAAAACCTGTGAACTCACAATGATGAATATGAAAATTTCATATGCTAATGGAAAAATGATTTGAAGCTTGAAAATTGAAATGCCTTTATTTCCAGTAAAATTTAATGTCTAGCTATTTTTGTATTAATCTATTGACAGAGTTATCATTCCAAAATCTGTCAAATTTATTACCTGCAGGTTGTTGGTCCCAAACCTTATCCCAACATTTAATCCTAGCCAGTTGGGTATATTATTAATGGATGTAATTAAGATAACGTACACTGTACAATGTACTTCGACGATTCGACATTCGGGAGTTATGAAAGAAAAACAATGGATATCTTCCGAAGGATGAATTCGCGGAGTAGTTAATCAATTATTAAATATATATATATTTAATTAATCACTGAATCAGGGTTTAAAGTTTCTTTTAGTTTTAATTACTTGAAACTTTAGAACTTCGGCATTCAAGATTTTTGAATGCAACATGGTGTACATTGTACATTGTAATATGTATATCTCCTGAAGTCTAAATTTGTGGAGAAAATAATCAAACCTTTTTTTTTAAGTACTTCGGGACTCCATAACTATGGAGCTCTAGTAGTTTGTGAGTGTGTATGTGTGGTGAGCACCGAGTACTTTGACATTTTGACATTCGGGGGTTTTGATTGCAATACAATACAATTATAGATATCTCTTGAAGGTCGAATCCACGGAGTGATTACTTATCGTTAATCATGACTGGTTAAACTTGTTTTAATTAATTAAGTTTGCTAAGTGTCTTATTTATCATAATCACAAATGCTTCGGTATTTCGGTGCTCTAGTATTTTTGAACCTGTTCTTTGATTTATCTAAATCTCCCGAAGAACAATCTCCCGTACTCAGATATGGTAGTGATGTGGCAGTGATTACATCACTTTCGTGACATGTCATGCAAAAGGTGAGTGACACATGTCACCTAAAAAAATGTGAATGATCTGACAAAAATGCCCAAAAAGAGTGCCACATGTCAACCAAAATGAAGTTTTTGACAGGTGGCTTGTGACTCATCAACCGATTTTATTTAAAATATTTTAGCGAGAACCTGTCTCCAGAGTCTGGGACTCTGGAGCTTTGCAACTTCAGGTTTTTTTTTTATCTTTAAGCATTATGAATTTGAATTTTGAAACTCCCGAATCGCGAAGTCCTAAAGTGCCTTTAATTTTATTTTGTTTAATACTCGCGCAACTTTAGAACTTCGAAATCGCGAGAATCATTGATCTGGTTGACTAAAAAACTAGATTGATACCCCTCCCACCTTAGCTTCCAATCAAGAAAGGGGGATTCTCCCAAACGAGCAGGTCCCACATGATGAGTACATTGAACCAGAAGAAAGGGAACCATACCTCGAATCAAAGCCGGAACTCCTCATCCTCACCAGAGTCGGTCACAAGAGCTGTTGGAGCTCCTCATGGCACAAAACAAACACAAACCATTCTTTAGTGGATGATATTGGAAGCGTCATATCAACATATAACGAACATATTTTTATTCAATGAAAAACAATTTTCCTAAGTTCTTTTGCAATTTATTTTTAAGGATAAAAACCAAAAATACTTTCAAAGTTTAAATTATGAATTTCTAAAACATTCTAACAGGGAATTCATTAAGTGCATATGCTAGTAGAGATTATCCTGATCAGTGATAGATCCCACCCAACCTCCAAGATAGCATAGGCTTCAAGTCATGACGAGTGATTGTTTGGAAATTGGGGTAGTGATTGGAGTAGATTAGTAGTTCTATGTAACATGTTTAAGTTTTTGAGCTTACCCACATTTTGGATAAATTACCTGGGTGTTTTTAAATCATTCTCACAAGTTGGTTGCAGGGATGATTTTAAGGATGGAAATTTATTTTAAAATGTAG